>CAKALG010014615.1:0-23592 GCA_916700815.1 Helicolenus hilgendorfi
TACAGGCTCCGGTTCAAAACGGATCCCCCCGATGGACCCAGGAGGGCCAAGAATAGCTTCCACTACAAAGAGCTGTCACTCTGGATTGTAACAGAGTGGCGATAAGGGTCGGTCTAGATACCGCCGCTGGGCTCCACTTAGCCATGTGTGCCATTCACCTCATAACACCTTGTCTGTAAACACACACACATACTGTACGTGTACACACTAACAGGTACGTGAGCGAACACAGTGTTTATACACACAATTGAGCGGGAAGGATCCGAACCAATCCCTTCCTGTTAGCGGCAGGAAACAGCTACTGCTTATTGAATAGACATCGACTCCCATGTTGCTTCGAGCCACGATTTGACGGGTGATTTTGGTGTCCAACTTTCAGGCACGTGCTGGGTTAAACGGATAAGTTACGAGCTTATTAAATCTTCCCAACAGTGTGCCAGCATTGTCAGTTCCTTTAATGAAACCTCTTCTCCAAAGGAGCCTCTTTACCTCTAGGGGAAAATCTAATTAATTATTTGGTTTTTATAGAGCTATAAACAGATACACTTTGCTATAACAACAGAAGACCACTGGTGAAAGTGGAGGACGCACACAGTTTTGAGGGATGCTTTCATTGAGATCTATCAGGCTAAACGTGTCATATAATAACCACTAAGATAACCACTGGGGTTATCTTAGTGGCTCAGAGGTTAGAGCAGGTCGACCACCAATCGGAAGGTCTGTGGTTCGATCCCGAGCTCGTCCGGGCCGATGTGTCCTTGAGCAAGACACCTAACCCCAAATCAGCCATCGGTGTGTGAATGAGTATTTACATTAGATCCTGATGGGCAAAGTTGGCACCTTGTATGGCAGCCTCTGCCATCAGTTTATGAATGTGTGTTTGTGTGAATGGGTGAATGCTGACATGTGAGTGTTGCTATATAAATGCAAAAGTGTACCATATGTGCTCTGAGCGGTACCGTGGTGGGGTACTCTGGTCTCTGGGTTGCGTCTGTTGCCTTTCCACCATGTTCCCAGATATCAGATATTAAGTGCAGCACATTCCATCACTCACTTTGGTCTGGGTGGCTGCCAACGGCTTACCTTCCTGCCCCTGTGAACAAACCCAGACAATGTTTTGATGTTGCCTGCTCTGCGGTGGGAAAACGACAAGATTAATCAAACTGACAGAGTCGTGCGTCCCGGCATGGTGGACAGGCTGAATTGTTTCTGCAACGCCGGTCAAAAGGAATCAGCACTTCAGCTTTTTGTCAACAAAAAGGAGCTAAAAAGTTTTTCTCTTATAGTTTTGATTTTATGTTTGTGTCTGTTATTGTGCATCCCTTTTTCCACTTTCAAATAGGGGTGGGGAGAAATCAATACAGCATAGTATCGCGATATTTTGTGTGGCAATATTGTATCGATACACGGACGTCAAGTATCGATCCTATATAGATTATTGTATAAACTATTAACCTTTAATTCTGTCTTTCAGAGGTTGTAGTGGGCTCAATCTTAAAGCTTAAGTGAAGGTACTGGTATCATATGAAACTAAAACAATTTAAGGAATCAATTGGTACCAATGTGTCATGTTAACTTGTCGGGAAGAACCCTAAATGACGCTCCAAAGTTCTGCTAAATTTTGGCAAGGAAAAGCTGGCATGGCCATTTTCAAAGGGGTCCCTTTGACCTCTGACCTCAAGATATGTGAATGAAAACTCTGAGATGAACAGAGTGAAAACTGTATCTTATCAGATAAAAGAGATGTTGACAAACTGCATAATTTGCAGATGAAAAAAGGTAATAAATTGCAATATATGTTATCGCATTACTCAGCATATGGCAAAATGTTTAAAATCACGATAAGATCGTATCGTGACTTAAGTATTGTGATAATATCGTATCGTGGGGTCTCTGGTGATTCTTTTAACACACACTGGACATAAGAAAACATATTTAATATTGCAAATAAAGTAAATAGCATAGATTCAGTGCTCTGCTTCATTCTTAGTTTCTCTAAGAGGTTTGCTATTTCAGCCTCAGAGCACGATGATTCACCACATTTCCCTCTTTGGCTATCAGCCAGACACCGAAACATTTAAAGCCTGTCTTTGCTCAATCAGTTCAAGAAAGTCCCACAAGGAATAGTTTGAGGATTACAGCGTCCCGGTGTGTATGAGGTTCACAGGCGACTGTACTTAGAGCTAGCACTGTTAAGGGAAGTAGAGAGATTAATTCATCCATTATTTTAAATCAATACCCGCTCGCTGTTAATGTTGGTGTCATTAATAATGGCTCATCCTGTTTATTCGTTATAGATCAGCTGTAACAGAGAAGGAGTTTCTGCAGAAGAACTTGATTATTATGAAATCAACTTAGTGCCTAGCAATGCCTTTTTTCACATTTCAAGAATTATTATTATTAATTCAGCACAATATTGGTCCAGACATTGTTACATACAGTTGGCATTATTTTTTAAAGTAAAACTGAAATTTGTATTCCCCAATTTGATGTATAAGTAAATATAAAGTAAAATGACACTGCAGCTACTTTTCATAACTTTACAAAAGAGGACAACATATTTTGGACATCTTTGTGGAAACAGCAGCCTGTGGGGAGGTTTTTTCCCATGGTAGCGTTAGACTGACATTTGAGGACGTTGCTAGGAGATGCGCTGTCAGTTTCTGTAGTGTGCTACTGACTGGACGACCGGATATCACGCCATAGCGCGTAATAGACTCGCCTGTCCACCAGAGGATAGCGTGTTAGTGTTACGTTATGCCTCGCCGAGGTGTGGATATTACACGCATGTATGAAGGTGCAGTACCAGCAGGGGGCAACAAAACCACTCACTTAGGTTTAGGCAACAAAACCACAACAAAACATCATGGTTGGGCTTAAAATAACTACGGAAACTAAGTAAAATACGTACGAAACAACGTAACATCACTACGGAAGACATGTAACAATCGTCGCTACAAAACACATGACAAATGGCACTAAAGTAACTTACAAAACAAAACACAAGTCTCCTGGTTGAAAGTCTAGCGTTTGTTGGACCCTCCCGCCTGCCATTAGCAGTCTTTCTACCTGTTTACTCTACGTCATTACATTGCAGTCAGTACAGACTACATGGTGTGAAAATGACATAAGCAAGTGAAAACAAAGCAAGAACAGTGTTCTTATTACACACTTTTGCCATGCGCATTATTGTGTCATTCACATGCCTTTTCGTGCGACCGGGCTGGACTGGATCACGTCACGGTCTTGTAGCTCACGGGCGTTTATACAAGACATTTTTCTTTCCCTTTTCAACAAGCTCAGACAGCGTTGGTTATATACCATTACTGATGTAAGACATCACATTAAACATTAAACACAAACAGGACCCAGAGTGCTGATAACATTGTGCTTCACTCAGAAAACGGAAGCTTTCACACGAGTGCTCAAATCACAGATGGTCGGCTGCTAACAGCAGAAAGCAACGACTACAACCGGGCGGGTTCACTGTCTGTGTGGCTGCTTGATCTGCAGGGATTTTCTGAACTATTTTAGTGTCCGCCTACACAGACATTAGACCTATCAATTACAGCACCAGCATCGTCTGTCAGAATGAAAAAGTCACACCCACATACTGATTTTTCTTAAAAAGAAAATCTGTTTGACTTTTTAAAAAACTCCATTTTGAGGTTTGTAAAACATACAGAGCTGATAAGAATGAAACTTTATTGCAGGCATTGCCATGCTCCAAAGTCTGATTTGCTTAATTTGGCATAAAATGTGAGGATGAAACAAGACATTGGCTTTCTTATGGGTGACCTCAAACCAACCAGCTAGGATTGCATAATAAAAATAGCAACTAATGTGATATATTGTTGGTATTTTGAAGTCCCATATATTAAACTGTCAACACCCTTGATTATATAAAATGAGCAAGGTAAGGGAGTGAGAGTGGAGAGCCAACCGTCTTTGATATTTGAGCTCAATACGTGTGGACCAATAATAATTTAGTGCTCCCTCCCATATGTTAACACTTAGAGGGTACCTCTGGTATTTTTCAACCTAGACCCTATTTTTCCATGTTTTTGTGTCAAAGTCAGTGATTCTCAACCTTTTTCATGTCAAGGACCTGTAAATGTATACACGTTAGGTCACATTTGAAAAGATTTCGCTTCAGGGACCTCCATCTGAAAAGTCCTGCTCATGGAGAAGTCTCGTTGTGAAATCTGAATATCCAACGAATACAGTAATAAAATGCATTGGATTCGATTTTTATCAGATGACGGAATAAAAAAACACGTACGAAAAATATGGACTTGGTGTGCGAAGACCTTTAGACGAAAAAACATGGGGAAAATATGGTCCAGGTTGGAAAATACCGAAGTACGGGTCTCTGGTAAATATCACTGTACAGACAATCAACCTGCCCATTAAATTCAATCACAGCTTATGTGTTATGTGTTGATGGACCGAGTTACTCAGGAGGTCATGACTAGAATAATCTCAGAGGACTTACATAAATCATGCAGGCCTGAGAGCAGCCGGTGGGTTGTGATGATGGAAACACATCACTTGTATCTGTCTTCCTCTAAGATGAATCACACAATCAGGCTCAATGCGGCTGATATGATTACTCGCTAATGACCAACCTACACGCTCCAGTGTTGATTGAACAGGGGCCATGATGTGCACTATTGGTCAAGTTGTGGATCAGATTGGAGAAAGGTTGTGTTCCTGTCTGTATGTACTCACTTAACCTGCCAGTCCTGTGGGAAGTAAATTCCTCTTCAGCGCACACAGAAACATTTCCATGCAGGGTGGAGACGAGCAAAAACATTTAATGCAGGATGATCAATACCAGCAGAGGAAGATAAAAGAACACTTTTCTCTGAACTGCTTTGTAAAACCCCCGGAGGAGGTAATGGTATTGAGCCATATTCTGTTTGTTCTGATCCACACTGAGAGTCGCTAAAAATAACCGCTCCTCTCTCGCAACGTGTGTGGGTCGAGGGTCAAGTGTAGCTCCTTTTGCTCCCCAACACGGCCTATTATCACAGTACAGAGCACAAACAACAGCCGCTTTATCGCATCAACTGCTCAACTGGAAACTGTCGCAACCATGCCTTTGCCATGGGCTCTGGGTTGCACGCCGTCCACATGACAACTTTTCTACATTCGCAAACAAATTATCTGTAAATTCTGCTCCACTGCTCATTTTAGAGTAAATGTTTTTTTGTTTTTTTTGTATAATTTCTACTCTCTCTTTTGGGGTTTTTCGCTTTTTTGAGTGAAATGATTGTATGAAGACAGAGCTTTTTTTTCTGGAATATCTTTTTTGTTGAGCAGTAATATTTCATATACAATTCACTTGTGCATTCATTTTCATGGTTTTTAGTGCATGTAGCATTACTCTTTATAAAATGAATAAAGTAAAAGGCACAAAGGTGATATCTAAATGAAATGATAAACAAGCAGAATAAGAAATATCTAAATACAGAAAAGAAAAAAATGATAATAATGTAAAATAATATTTATGTGTAATAATTAGGGCTGTCAAATTTAACGCGATAATAATGCAAATTTGTTTTAACGTCACTAATTTCTTTAACGCATTAACGCAACTTGCGATTTTTAGGTTGTAGGTTCTAGAAAACCTAAGGAATTCATTGGTAAAGACCATGTCATACTAGCTTGTCAGAAAGGAGGTTAAATAATGCTCCCAAGTTATGCCAAATTTTGGCGAGGAAAAACTGGTAAGGCCATTTTCAAAGGGATCCCTTTCCCTATGACCTCAAGATATGTGAATGAAAACGGGTTCTATGGGTACTCACGAGTCTCCCCTTTACAGACATGCCCACTTTATGATAATCACATGCAGTTTGGGGCTGTTGTTGTCTGTTGGGCTGCAGTTTGACATGTTATGATTTGAGCATATTGTTTATACTAAATGCAGTACCTGTGAGGGTTTCTGGACAATATTTGTCATTATTTTGTGTTGTTAATGATTTACAATAATAAATATATACATACATTTGCATAAAGCAGCATATTTGCCCATTCCCATGTTGATAAGAGTATTAAATACTTGACAAATCTCCCTTTGAGGTACATTTTGAACAGATAAAAAAAGGTGTTTTTTATTAATTTGCGATTAATCGCGATTAACTATGGACCATCATGCGATTAATTACGATTAAATATTTCGATTGATAGCCCGAATAATAATCTTTCTTAAAGTTACAAAGGATTCACAGGAAATAAAAACATAAAAACAAGGGTAGAGACAAATAAAAGCAGGAATAATGAATAAATCTAAAATGGCAGATGAAGCACATTGTTTTCAGATTATAGTGATTTTCAATAAAAACACCAAGAAGGAGCAGATTGAGTCAACTGATTTTATGTCCCCAGGCATCTACAGTATATGTTGTTGTGTTTCCATCTGAACGAGTGGAAAGAATCAAATCATTGTTGTTTGCTGTAATTAGGTTTCCATGCGACAAACTCAGAAAATGCTTCCGGTCAAATAAAGTAAAGAGAAAAACACAAACACAAATGAGCTGCAGATTATACCCTTCAAAATCAGAAAGAAAGCAACATTTAAACTACTATTGTTTTTGGTTCCAATTATATTCAAACTGTCATACAGAAAAAATACATTTGAAAAACTAAAAACAAAAGGGCTGTAATTGCTGTATAATTTGAGGGCTCTGACAGCAAAAGTCTAATCACAACTGTGATCTCAAACAACCAGCAGGGTGTATAAAACTGTTGAAGTGAGACTTATTACAGTTTATTTCCTGTTCAGTTTTCAACACTTCAAAAACACTGTCAAGCCAAACAACCCTTCCACCAAACCATTGCTTGTGAAATGGATCGTGACTTTGGACTATTTATTACGTGTTTTGCTTCCAAGACAGTTTTAGATCATCATTTGGCAAAGAGACCTCAACCAGAAAATGTGCCCGTCTAAAATGATGAAACCACAGGGAGAGTCTTGGCTCACTTTTCCTCCAGCTTCGGGGGAAAAAATGTGTTTGCAAATAAAGATGAGTTGTGCACAGTCGCAGGAGTGCCATATTTGAATTTTGATACAAGATATAGTGTGCATGAGTTCAGTTCATGTGCGGTGAGCTACTGCAGCATATGGTATCCACAGGAGTGGAGATTATTCCCCCTACTGAGAGAGACAGCCCAAGTGAATACGTCTCTACAAACATGAAATACAAATATATAGGATATATTGATTTTTCTTTTGTAAACAAGAAATGTAGAAGAAAAATATTTCATGAAAAACTACAGCAACAAAAGACAAATACACAACGAAAACCATGTTAAAAAATTAAATAAATAAATAAAACATCTCAAACAAAACAAGTCAAGTCAAATTTGTTTGTATAGCCCCATATCACAGATTTGCCTCAGTGGCTTTACAATCTGTACACAGTAGAGTCACAACAGCATAAAACTAAATGATCTTTTACAGTGGTCTGATCCAACACAGTGCCACAAGCTAATTGGATATCTCGCACCACCACCCCACATGCATACAGAGCATAGTAAATTACCCAGAGTGGCTCATTAGCCACGGGGTACGAAATCTGGTATTTTTTGACCCGCACATCCACCGCGGCCTCCTCCCTACATGGTGGTTGTCACTCTTTCTACTTCTTGATTCACGATTATGTGAATTACTACATAGAAATTGATTTTGTGGGATACGTACGATATTACTTTTCGTAGGTAGGTATAGCTACGAACGGTGTACGAGAACAGCCTGAGAAAAGAAATACAAACAAGCCATAGCGTTTTTTTGAATGAATACCAGATGATTATGTGTGGAGCCCGGCCTTTATTTAGCGCTGACACAACTAGAATACCGCTGGATCGAGTATTGGTGACAATGGGGCCGATCTAATGAATTCAATTCTATGTTTATGCACTATATACATTATACGTAAGTATACGGGTATTTTAATTCCTCTTTAAGTTTTGACAAATGTGTTTCTGCATTAAAAAGGTTTACACCTGAATTGTAATTCCTGTTAATTTTTAAGATTTTTTTTTACCAACTTGCTGTTGCATGATTTATTATTTTAATAATAAATAACAATTCACTAGATTTATATCTATCTATCTATTTGTTAAATTTGTTTTACAAAGTTAGGAAAGCAGTGTTTAAGTCAAGCCTGATGCTGCCATACACAAAAAAGAATGATCTCAGTCACTTTCACACAGTGACGCATACAGCTTATTAATTATAGACTGGTATCGGATCGGTACTCGGTATCGGATGACACCCAAAGCCTAGGTATCGGTATCGATATCGCTATTAGTATCGGGTCTGAGAAAGTTGGATCGGTGCATCCCTAGACACAACACTGCAGAGATTGGTCTGGCTATTTGAGTCTAACCTAAATAGGACTAAAGCACAACGAATGAGTTTCACCTAGAAATTTCTGGTTCAATATAAAAGGATGCTGTTTGTTTTCTTAGTTTCTTGATATCAGTAGAGTATCTGTAGAGGTTGGGGGGTAATTGAAGATGTCATTAAGTGATTGCAGGAGTCATGGCTGCAGGGTAGCTTGTAGTTAGTGCTGTAACGGCTGGACATAAATGGAGGGATTTTAATTGCAGACAGTCAGACTGAGTGTCAGACTACAGAGGAGTGTTATTTGTCTGTGTTACCTTTCAATGAATGAAGCCTTTCTCTTCAGTTCTCATTGCCGCTGATTGTTATTGAGAGTTGAAAAACAACATGTCCTCCTCCGTCACCGAAGAGACCGCTGATGTCAGTGTGTTTTTGACCCGAGGGGCGGGACGTGGGCCGCCACGTACTGTGTACACAACGGGAGACATTGACCTTCATCACACACTCACAAACACACACTGCTTGCTGAGGGCTGTCACAAGACCACAGGAAACACACACAAGGTGTAGTGTTCGTTGTAGTGACCTAATCAACCCTCTGTACAAAAGCAACTCTGACAAACGTTGAAATATTACGTTGCTAATAAAAAACATGTTTTACAGGACAAAATAATTTATGCCTGTCTCACTGGCACCCTGCCAGCCATCAACGCTATTTCCTGCACATTTTAAGGTACTGTGTGTGATAAAACTCTCGCTCATCAAATTAATTCTGTTTTATCGTTCATCAAACGTATATTATTAAGTCAGATGGATGTTAATGTCACACCCTGCTCTTAACATTTCACTTTCTGTGGAAAAACAAGACTATAATGAACTACTTCTTCTGTCCAACCTCGTCAAAAATCTAAAGTTTTTATAGTTGTTTCTAACGGCCACACTCCACATTCATTAGGGCTGTCCCGGACCAAAGAAATTCTCGGTCGAATAACATTTGTACCATTTTGTCAACTAATCAATTAGCTGATTTAAACTGAGTTTCTGCCCAAAGAATCACTTTAAATCTGGTGTTTACCAGAGATGTGCTCATAAGTTTAAAGAAATAAGTCATTCAGCGTGAAGAAAGCATAAAAAATGACTAATCGACTGAAGAAATCTTAGTCTACTAAGACCAAAATGACCAACTAGTCCACTAAGAGGGGGCAGCGCTAATGTTCACCATCTTAATTTAGCGTGTTAGCACGATAACATTTCCTGGCACTGAACACAAAGTTCAGCTGAGGCTGATGGAAATGTCATTAGTGTTGCAGGTACTTACTTACTTAGTCCTTGTTGCGCCTAGTGGCACATAGGGCGTTGCAGGTACTTACTCAGAATCAATTTGAAATTATGACCACCAAAGTGATTACAATTCATCCTGAGGGTGACATAAATGTCTGTATTAAATTTCACAGTAATCCATCCAACAGTTTTTTAGATATTTCAACTCAAAACCACAAAAAAAACGAACCTCGTGGTCGAGGAAAAGTCAGTAGATCACCGGTGTCATCCTCTGGGCACCGTGAATCAAATTTCATGACAACCTATCCAATAGTTGTTGCCGACTGACCTTTCCATCCTTAAGCCCATGGTAGGCAAAAAATAAAATAGTTTAAGAGGCAAGTTTGGAAAATATTTTTTGTTCCAAGATGCAAAAAGAGTACAAATAGTACAAAAACACACTTGTACTTTTGTAACTGTGCTGTATATCACATGCTGTACATGTTTTTTTTGCATGGGAGCAGCTTGAGGAGCGAAGACGTGACCCAAAAAAGCAGTGGAAAAACAAGTTCACTCTGTATTAGAATCATAATAAATCATTAGATTAATTAGTTATTATTAAATTGAAGCAGTGTTTAATAACAAGACATGTCAAATCAGCGCTTTATCTGTTGAATGCAATTGGGCGCTCTCTAAAATGTGGTCAGTATTGAATCTGAACTCTTCTGGCGTGGATTTATATGCAAGACAAAGATACTTTTCTCTAAGTTGTACCATCTGCTGGAATTTCATCATGCCGTGTATACGCTTGCATTTATTTTCCCTCTGTCATGACCCCCCTCACCTGTCTGACTCGCTGGCTTCATGGTGATTCATGCCTGTCGTCTCTCCAGCTCTCTCCTGTCAAACCTCATCTCCTCCCCTCCTTTAAAGAGCTGCCATTAGCCATGCTGAGTTGACGTAAACTAAACACATCAAATATTCACTAGACACCAGCACACTGCTGCTATGGAGTATTATCCATGCTCTCCACAGACCTGTGTTTAACATGCAGAGGGTCTTTCGAGAGCTCGAGACGGCGTCACACAACATCCATCCATCCTACAGCACAGCACGGCAGAGCTTATCTGCAAACATGTGAGCGAGTACACTCATTTATATTCAATCCACTTCTCTTTGTATGCCCTTTTCTAGTCGGTTATATACGCTCCATTTCTCCAGAGAAGCTATAAAGTAGATCAATCCACAATAGAGATACTTGCTTAACGTTTTTCTGTCTTTGCCAGAGTACAGCATGAGTTGTAGACTTTACGATTTAAAACATTTTTTGGTAAGTGAAGTTATGTCTGGCCGGTTCTCAATGCTTCAAGAAGACATTTTTTAGGGTAAGGCCTAAGTTTAGACGTAAAATAAGAATTGTGTGACTGTAAAGTCTCAATGTGAAGCAGTGATGGTTAAAGGTGATTGGGAGTGAGTGTAGGCAGTTATGGATCCTCATGAGGATAGATCTACAAGAATACGTGTGTGTGTGTGTGCATGTGTATATGTGTGCACTCATCTGTTTTACTGCCTAATTAGTCTCTGTTTGCCGATTACATTACCTCCATTACAGAACCATCTAAATGTCTCTAACAGGCGTGTTTTTGCAGGCTGACATAACTGCAGCTGTGACGCAACTGTCTTGTGTTGTGCTGCTGTGCTTCATCAGCAAGGCTCATCATTTCATTTATTGTTTTGGGTTTGACTTTCACATTTTTTATCAAAAATGTCTAGATTTAAAAAGAAAAGAAGATTAGAAGAAAGTTTATTTAATCTCCTCAAACATCGAGAGCTTGCTTTGCTTCCCTTCATAATCTGATTTGTCACCCAGGGGTTTTTGCTTCATAGATTTTTCTTTCTTCTTTGGTATTCAGAGGCAAATGCTGTTAAATTCTTTGATTTTGTTTAAAACATTAAAAAAATTATAGGTGAAACAGTTGGTTTAGTTCTTTTGTTAGTTGTCTATGATATTAAACTGAATATATTAGGATTTTGGACTGTTGGTCGGATAAAACAAGACACTTGAAGAAATCACCTTTGACATTTTTATATTAATTGCTGACATTTTACAGACTAAATGATTAATCAATAATGAAAATAATTATTAGTTTTCGCCCTACTAGTATAGGGATATCATACGACGGTTCGTATGATATCTTACGAAAAGTTATTCCTAATTTTTGTGCGATTTCCTACAAATGTCCAGCGTCAGGGCTGCACGGTGGTGCAGTGGTTTGCACTGATGCCTCACAGCAAGAGGGTCGCTCGCAGGTTCTCCGGGTTCTCCGTCTTCCTCTCACAGTCCAAAGACATGTAGGTTAGGTTCATGTTGACTCTAAATTGCCCGTAGGTGTGAATGTGAGCGTGAATGTTTGTCTGTCTCTGTGTATCAGCCCTGTGATAGTCTGGCGACCTGTCCAGGGTGTACCCCCCCCTTCGCCCAATGTCAGCTGGGATCAGCTATATACGAATTACAGTGCATTACTTTCATAGGTATAGCTATGAACGGTGTATGAGAGCAGCCTGATTATAGTGACACGACTCAGCAGCACAGAAGCCCCCAGACGAAATGTATAAGACTCTAGGAGGCTTCAGATTTATTCTGAACATTGTTGACCTATATTACTTCTCCAGCTACCGGCGCTGCTTTTCTTCCCTCGCTCACTCTGCTGCTCGCTGTTCCGTGACATGTTAATATCTTGTTTTTGCCTCGCGCCACACTTTCCCATGAATGACTGAAGATGCTGATGCTGCACAGTGCACGCCAGTATGATGAGAGGCAGGATACGTGTTATATGTTATTTTCCGACGTACAGACATGGGAAACGCTAACGCTGTAGGTCTCGCCTGCCTAAATAGATGACTGAAACACAAACCAGGACAGCAGCGTTTGACGACGTACAGTCCACATTTACGGATCAGCTCTCCGTTTGGCTTTTTACTGTGGAGGCCGCTTGTAGATAACATCTGTTCCTGCGACTGTTTGTGTGGTTAATTCGTTCACAAGTGGGGTCAGTTGCAACGGGGTGAACCCATAGCTCTTCATGGGAGAATAAATGACCCTTGAGGCCTGTTTAGGCATCTCTCTGCAGCTCAGAACAAGATGAATCTTTAAGATTAAATACACCGGGCAACTTTATTTTGTTGTTGCCAACGAGCATCGTGAGTCAACAACTTCGTATGCATGGAAAAAAAACACAAACGAGACACCTGTGGCACTCTGAAATTATTTTGGGAACATTACATTGGCAGCACTTGAGGCAGAGTTTACATAATGATGGCTTTAAGCATCTACTGTAAGTGTGTGTTTGAGAGGTGAGTGAGAGCGACTGGCAGAGCGTAATGATGGAGCGGCAGATAAGTCGCTCTGCTTTTCTCTGCCAAGTGGTAGTGAGGAATTGAGTTCATTTAGATTAAGGATGATACAAATGATAAGAGGAGGAAATGGAGTGAGATAACACAGATGAGGGATACCAGCAATAAAAGAAGAGGAGGGGCGGGAGAGCTGTGGGAGCCAAATGAACAGAGACAAATCACCGCTATTTACTTTTTTGTTTCACAGCGGGGAAATCCTCACAACAGATTATGTATTAAGATTAACAACTTTAAACCTCTTGGATGTCTGTTTATGGACAAGTTGTACTGTAGTTCAGAAGGGAATTAGTTCATCATTAACATACTGAGTCAGAATGTGCTCAATACTTAAACATAAAAGGATTCACTTTGATGCCGTCAGCTCCGACCTCACCAGTTATTTTAGGGACCAGCTGCACACACATCATATTAATATCTCTCACTGATTCACTGTAGTTGCCTGAAGGTTAGAAAATAACCAGCTGGGGAAAATCTTGGTGAGCAAAGTAATAATTCACAACCTTTTCCGGGAAAAGATAAGGCTCATGTTATTTTATCTTTTTGTTATTATCGAGAAATCCCACACAAACACCAGGATCAACAAATGGATTCAACTTGTTAATAAGTATAAGCCTGATATACAGTAGCTTATGTTATGGCTCTTTGTCATAGACGCCCAGTGTACTTGTAATATAAAACCACAAAGATTAATAGAATAGAATAGTATATCAATTTACTTCAGTAAAAGTATAGAAATATCAATTCAATTGAATATTTCAATGTAATTTTAAGATTTCTTAAATAAACTTTTAAGATGGTAATTGCACTTTTTTTGTGGAAAAACACATCAGACACAAATTATTATATTACACTGTATTAAGATATTAGAGTATATGTTATTTTCAAGGCGAGTATGTTATATGCATTAAAATATATCTGGATAACATATATTTATTAGGGCTTTCAAAGTCCTAACATGTTAATCGCAAATTCGTTTTAACGTCTCTAATATCTGTAACGCATGAACACAAGTTGGGATTTTTAGGTTGTATCGGACTCTGTTTTAAAGATAGAGTGAATATGAAACTAGAAAATTGGTACCAACTATGTCATACTAGCTTGTCGCAAAGGAGGCTACATAACGCTCCAAACTTACGCTAAATTTTGGCGAGGAAAAACTGACATGACCATTTCAAAGGGGTCCCATGACCTCTGACCTCATGACCTCTGATATGTGAATGAAAATGGGTTCTATGGGTACCCACGAGTCTCCCCTTTACAGACATGCCCACTTTATGATAATCACATGCAGTTTGGGGCAAGACATAGTCAAGTCAGCACAGACTTGTTAGTGACATACAGTCATTGTTGGTTATGGTCTCCTCAGGGGATTTAGCGATAATAATATAAACATAAAACAATACTACCAGCTTTATCCTCTCTATTACAGTTGTGATTCGTACATGACTTCATAAATACTTTTACATCTACTGTTTAAAGCTTCTGTAAATGTTTCCTGCTGCACAGGAGGAGATGTGTATGATTATGGAAGCGAAAACAGCAACTGGTTTGACATAGAAATGAAACTGCAGAAGAAACATAATATTGTTTACTTGACCTTCTTAACCTGATCTGATGGTGTTGAAAGTGTAAAGTGCGCTAAAGTCAAAACTACAAAGGGTTAGTGTTAATTACCTCTTGTCAAACGTTCTACGTTTGTGTTTCTATAAGCCTCTGAGAACACAGTGTGACCTCTTCCCCTGCTGCTTCTGCCTTGTAAATTAGTTTTTTTTTCAGGGCTGTACTCCGTTGCTAAATAAGGTTTAAGAGATTCAGTGTATCTCTGTTTGGGGTCCACCATGCTTTGCAGCTTTACCACTGTGTATGAACAACCAAGTGTTTGATGAATTCCAGGCTTATGGCGGAGCGACAGAGCAGCGTCGAGGAGCTCGGAGGATTACTGCACATAAACACTGGCTGCGAGCCTCTGTAAGAGCTCGACGTACAATAGAGCCTCGTGGATACACATGGTGAGGGATCACCAGGCCCTTTCATAATTCAGCTAGTCTATTTGGAGATACATCATAAACATTAAACATTACAGAAGGCACTAGAAGGCTTGTGTGAGTATATCTGCTGAACATATATATATTAAACATTTAATGAAGAGGGTTTTTAGAGTGTGAAGAGAGTGCAAATTGACATTATCTCTGAATGTGGCGACATTGAAAGGAAGTCAGTTACTGTACATCCTCTGTGTCTTCTCTTTATACACAAATCCAGTAAACAAGTCACATTTGAATGCAAGCTGTCAAAAGAAATGTACAATTTCCTACTTTTACCTTTATTTTCTATGTAACCTGAGCAGTTTTCAGCGGCCTAACGTTAGCCTGGTTAAAAGTCCTGTGATTGTAGCTTATGTATGTGGATGCATTTACATTGCAGTCAGTACAGGCTACATGGCGTAGAAATGACACCAAAAGCAGGAAAGGCGTCCGAGCTGCTCTTTAAAGCGTTGATCATGATTCCTTGAAGTTTTCAGATCTGCTTTGTGGCTCTGCCAAGTCGTATTTTAGTCTCTGTGTCCAGAGACAGTGAAAGGGATGCTTTTTTTTTCTTTCTTTAAAATCTGTATTTGTTTATTTCCCTTAACAGATCCAGTCCCCATCGGACTTCATTAGACATGTTTATCACGTGGTTCTGATAACAGTGTTTGTTTGTCAAATAGTGGTTCCTCTCCCTGTACTCCAGGCCTTAATAGGACTAAGCCAAGTTGTACCGTGTCAGAGCATCATAAGAAAGCCCCCCCGACAGTCATGTTTAAAGAATCCAGACCTTTTAAACCATAGTAGGAATAAAAGCAGCGTCATTGAATCACTCAGCTGTTGGAACATAGTCACCAGATGTTTTTCTGTTTTATCGACCCACATCCTTTCACACATGAAAGAGGCTGTTGGCACCACAAACCCAACAGCCTTACCATACTCTTTTGGCACAGATAACACTTTTAGTAAATGTCACAGTAAGGACGGTTTTCTATTCCGGTGCGTTTGACTCGTCATGCTAACTTGCAAGTGTTGACAGGTGAAATTGCAGCGTGTTCGCTGCGCTCCTTGCTCGCTTGTCTATACCCGATCTCAGCAACTGGTGCGAATGTCAAGGGAGATTCATTACTGTGGCAAAGCACAGCATTCTTTTAATCTCAACAGACAACTCTGAAATGCTTCACTAGGTTTGTGCTTTATATGCTGCTTTTGTAGAAACAGACAGTCACAAATCACTGGTTTGCATTTGTTGCCCTAATGAATTCATTTAGCAGCTTTCCTCTGGATTTATATGTTTTTATGAGCTGATTTAGCAGCTTCTCTCAGTGTTCATGCATGTTTCAGACATATACTGAGACTCACACACACTTCAGAAAAAGGTCTTTTGTTGCTAGTCTGAGTTTAAGGAGCAGCAAAACTGCACTCAAGTACAGTACTGCCTGTTGTGGATCTACATGCACCAAGGTCCTCAGGTGTGTCGTTTACACACACAGATGCAATGTTGTCCTTCTGGCTTTGTGTGATGCAAGTAGCCAAAACACTCAAAACTGAACTTTGACTCCTACTATGCTGAGTTTCCAGATAATGAGGAGCATGTGTACCATCCAATCAATCCAGTGGCATGTTATTTCTGACATAAGTTGTTGTACTTGAGGATGGTCGGTAGTGTGAGTGGGAACCAGCATGCAGGCGTTGATTTTACAGAAAAACAGAATCTATTCAGACCGGCCACAAAAAAGGAAAAACATAATCCATGTCATTAAGTTTATCACTTTGCGTTCTCTGCAGACAATTAATGAGGAAATCCTTTCCAGTACACAAAACACTGCCCTTCCTCCATTTTCCTGGAGAGTGAAAAACACAGAGCAACCAGTTTGCTGCCTTCCATGACCTTTTATACTCGGTCACCTGCTGTCTCTGAATAATCAGGGAAGATCTCTGGAATTAGTGCCACTTTAACCTGGTGGCACCAAACTCATTTGGAGCCAATTGGTTAGAAAATAGGCTCCATGACGCATACAGTATATCGTACATATGTATGACTATCATGCGTAACCAGGGATGCAAGTGGCCCGCTGTGTGGGCCGGCTTCACGGCTGCTGAGATATAAATTGAACGGTGAATCTGTAGTTGGAGTGAGTGGGTTACCACAGAAACACAGAGTGCAAGAAATACAAATAATGTAGATAATTCCCCAAGTCCTTTTCCCGGCATCTCTGAGCCAGCAAGGTCAGTGAATATCAGCAAGTACACAGAAATAAGCAAAGTGCTGTTCTTGTTTGAAGCAGAGACCACAGACACTTTCTACAGGATGGTGGTCCTGCCTAGCAATAGTGGACTTTAATTATACTGTTGTCTCAAAATTGGGTTTTCATCTCGGGCAGCTAATCTTTGTTCATTTGGTTGTAGGAGGCTACGGCATAGTAGAACTGTTGGCTTGTGTTATCAGGAGGTGTGATTGGGTCATGAATCGTCAGGATCAGTATAATCCTCTCCTTAAAAGCAGTGTGCATTGTGTAATGGAAATCGAAACAGTTTTGTGATGAAGAGCACAACACAGGTTCTCCCAGGGGGGAAGAATCACCTTGTGAATGTATATCAACTGAAATAAGCAGCCGAGCGCAGATGATGTTATCCTTGGACTAGCAGAACTTTTTACTCAATGTAAGTGATAAAATAGGTGGGTAACAAACATAGTTAACAGTAGTTTGACTGCAGCCATAACAGGTAGAGAGGATTGATCGATTTCAGGAGTTACTCTGCGTCAAATTGTCCAACACGTCATCCACATTAGAGGTTGGAAAGCCGCTCAATAGGAACACATTGTGTGGTAAAGCCACAAAAACAGCATGGAGGGATGAAGGCACCATGCAGCTTTGATTGAACAAAAAGACCTGTAATCTTTGACACCAAGATTGCACTGCGATAGGCTTTATTGTTACAGTTGCCAAAATACACAGAGGGCAACTACAAAGAGGAAGAAAATTGTCCATTTTGTCAGCTCTAATCTCTGCTTTCTGTCATGATCAGTGACTGAATAGTGAGAGGATGAAGTGTTTGTAATGTTTTTGTTACTTTACCATTCTCATTTTAATTATTTATTGATTTAATAATGAGTGCCACACGTTATTTCTCACTATAGCGTAACCGACACTGGATTTTTGAGACTGATCCTGATATCAATAATTGAGTGTTTAAAAACTAATTGTAATTTTTTAAACATAAACATATCATTATGAAAACTCTTGATCAATTAATTCGTTGATTATTTACTCGATAAATCGATCTGTTTGGTTTATAAAATGTCAGAAAATGGTGAAAAATGTCAATCAAAGCCCAAGATGACGTCCTCAAATGTTTTGATTTGTCCACAACTCAAAGATATTCAGTTTATTGTCATAGAGGAGGAAAGAAACCAGCAAATATTCACATTTAAGAAGCTGGAATCTGAGAATTTTTACTTTTTTTCTTCTTTAAAAAAATACTCAAACCGATTCATCAATTATCAACATAGTTGGTAATTAATTTAATAGTTGACAACTAATCGATTAATCGTTGCAGCTCTACTTTCAACTTTCGAAAAGTTGAGTTTTTAGTGTTCTCCAGTGGACAAAATGCAGACACTTCACCCAACCTAAATTACCTCAAACCTAGTTTGGCATTTTCTGTTTTGCAAATTTGTTGTTACTTATCGGCTGACATATACAGTAGCACCGATATATCTGCAATCAGCTAATATCAGCCAATATATGGTCCTGGGCGATTATATATCTTTCTATTAATCTTTAAAAAGTCCAATGTGGGCGCATCCTCTTTAGTGATGTTCACTACACATACATTTTTAAACTGGGTGTATGAAACAGTGTAGGATGGTGAACATGGTAACTGATAATCAAAGGCTCCCTGTAGGGTTGTTGCTGCTTCACAGCAGGCACAGATCACAGCTCCAACACATCTCTGTATGAAACGGCATCCAACACTTCCCACACACATGTGCAACACAAAAAAAGCTCCACACACTCACACAATACAGGTACATCTCAAGTGTTATACAAATGTTTGTGATTGTTCCCCGCCCACATCCATCCGATGTGACCTCTGAAATGTGAAGGTTGCGAATAACGGGCACACAGAAGAGGCTTGGATAATCCAGCCGCTTGGACACATGAACCAGATGAGACGTGGATGTAACAGGGTCAATGACAAACGTTTTGAGCAGTTCGGAGGTTAGCCACATAACACAGCTGGACTCTGAATAAGGCTCAACACTACAGTATCTCCATATATTGCAAACACATGTTTTCCTGTGAGAAAGAGACAATAAAATGTCCTTCCAGTCCACGTTTAATAATACAATAGTTTGGATGTTGGCCAGTGAAAAGACTTTCTACACATGGACTGGAGGCTGTAAATACTGTCATGTTTGTGTTACTACTGTGAGTTACTATTAACATTTAGTGATTCACTGTACTTGTACAAATTTCATTATTTCATAGATGCTGGAGAAGTTGACTACTTTATATTCTGGACAGTGAAATAACTGAAAAACATGATTTTTTTCTGTGACTACTAATTTTTCAACACAAAGCCAATTTTATTGATCATTTGCATAATCAAGTGGAAGTGTTGCTCCTTCAAACAAAGTGTCCCTTTTGACTTTTTTGAGTGTCTAAAATGCGTGCATGTAAGAGCAGCTTAAGCCCAGTTGTGGAATATTTTAGTAAGGCGGAAAAAAAGAACACTTTTGCAACCGTTTCATCCAAATTATTATATTCACCGAGTCATGGAAAATGTAAACTGTAGAAGAACGAGCAAAATCTTTGACTTGACACATTTTCCACACATCATTCAGTAGAGAAACGATTATCCGAGCAGTGCAGGTCATACTTACTAACAGACCTGTCAACCACAGACAGACTGACGAAATTAGGCTACAGACATGATGAGCATGGTTACTTGGTTGTTAGCGAGTGAAGAACATGTTTTAACAGGTGCTCTCCCTCACAGGCACGCCTGCATCATGTAGAGTTGGTGAGACATAGCAGTGTTTTTTGAAACCTTGAACTCTTACTGAAATGGTTGAAAGTGTGGAACCAGTTTTAAATGTTCCTTGTCTTTTTTTATCCCAAATGTCTAAAGCTCTGTCGCTATTGGTAAAGATTTTTGGGTATCATTTTGTTGTGTGGTGCTGCATTTCTTACTGCTACAGCACATCTACTGTATGGTGCAGTTGGACTGCAAAATGCTTTTCAGGAATCTAAAGTCTCATCACAAAGAGTACGTTTTGAAGTTAACCTGACCTGCCAAGTGGTTTGTTACACAGAACCAATTGAGAAGCCATTATTGGAAACTGTTTGGAAAAGGGCAGGCACTTTTAAAAAAAAAAATTACTGAAGGCGAAAACATAACCTTCAGCGCCGTTCTTTGCTCTTTCAATTAATGAATTCAATGTACAGACAGAGCGTTCTTTGCAGTAGGCTGCGTCTAATTTTTTTCAACTCGAGGCACTCAGGGCGCTTCTGTAAAAATGTGCACAAGGCGCTCAGCACTCATTGAAACACTCATTGAAAACAAAGAGGCAGTTTAAACGCGCTCTGTGTGATCAGGGACTTTAACATCAATGGTAAACTTCAGGTCTTGGCAGCAGTTCCTCAGAATCAAAGAGCAGCAGCTTTTTTATAGATTCATATAGAATCACAGATATTCATCAGTCACACTGGGAGATACCTAAATGAAAGAGAAAAATAAACACAATATGTGTTTGCATGAGGCAGAAGGCAGCTTGTCTCATTGTTCATGCATGTTTAAGACACATATTAACATTGACAAACTCCAGAAAAAAAAGGTGTTTTGTTGCTAGTCTGAGTTTAATGAGCAGCTGAGGGAACGCTTCCTCTTTAATTTAATATGAATCTTTACGGCTGAAGGTCTTTCAGCTACTCAAAGCTCGCTGGGAGAACGCACAGGTGCTTTTGCTTTTTTTGTAACATTGTCGGTGTGGTGCTGTCACTGCAAATCAAACCACACTGATCCGCTTTTATTTATTATTTGCTGATGTGTCTTTCAGTAAAGTAGGACACCAACAGGAAGCTTTCGTTAGGATGAATTTCCTGTTGGGTCAAAGTGATGTGATCTGAAACTTTGCCTCGATTGTACTGAGGTTCTGTTGATCTTGCAATTAAAATGTGCTTTGTTGACACTTTATAAAATAAAGCTATTGGCAATGTACCTTATACCATTATATTAAAAATATAAACTATCAATGAAATCAGATTAAAAAACTGTCTCCATACTAAATGCAATTATAGGCATGATCTCTAGGTTTTTCAAAATAATGTCTAAAGTTGTCAACTATTAAATCAATCGCCAACTATTTTGATAATCAATTCATCGGTTTAAGTACGTTTTTCATAAAAAAAGTTAAATTTCTTTGATTCCAGCTTCTTAAATGTGAATATTTTCTGGTTTCTTTACTCCTCAATGACAGTAAACTGAATATCTGTGAGTTGTGGACAAAACAAGACATTTGAGGACGTCATCTTGGGCTTTGGGAAACACTGATCAACATTTTTTTTTACCATTTTCTGACATTTTATAGACCAAACAACTTATCGATTAATCAAGAAAATAATCCACAGATTAATCGATGGAAATAATTGTTAGTTGCAGCCCTAAAAATGTCCTTTGTTTTAAAGAAACATCCTCCATCCTTAAAAACACTTTGACACTTCTATGAAAACAGCTATTGGCAATGTATCTTATACGAATACATACTGGCTCCATACTGTACGTGCAGTTACAGGCATGTTCTCTGGGTTTTTTCAAAGTAATGTCTGGTGAATGTTGGAAATCACTTACTGAAGTAAAAGTAGACAGGTAGTGGGACGAAGGAGTAAAGTTAATCCATTAAGATGTGATCTATGGTGTGTTAATGGTTGCGGAACATTTCACAGAAAGAAAGAGTGACTAAGCCTGAGTAAAGGCCAAGGTTAGTTACACATTATCCATCACTCAGCTACTGGACAAAAAACACACATCTCAGCAGTTTTAGAGTCAAAAAGTCAAGTAGCTGAAGTTGATAGAACGCAGTAACAGATAAGATTACTATCTACTAGAAGTGGTGTCCCGTCTTCTGTCGCAGGACGTGTTGCAGCGTGATTCCCCGTCTCCTCTGAACTCTGCTTCACCCCATTATCAGATAGTGAGGCTCTCATCCAGCACTGTCATGCTCAGAGTAACATCTGCAGCCCTGAGGTATGAGCGTGGCGTGCTTCGCTATGGCTTATTTAGTCAAAGCACAGGAAGCGGTAAGAATACACGAAGCGATAACTTTAGAGTTGTGCTGCATCTATTCGGTTGATGTCTTTATAAGATATTTCAGAAACAAAGCTGGATTAGTGAATGTTACTTCGGTAACGTTTCAGAAAAGCACAAAGGCCTCATTAATGGCGTGGAAAGATGGGTGATGCAGAAGGGTTTTGCCCTTGCTGTTACGAGCACCTCCGCATTAGGAAAGCTGCATGATGGATTGTTGCTCGGGGGCATTTTGTGAACCGGACAGTCATTGTGTTTTCCAAGAGGTTTGTTTTTAATCCTCGCTGCTCCCCCTCGACCCGCATTCGTGCATGCATACTCCCCTTTTGTAATTTTATTTGTTGGACAGTGTAATCAAATGAAAGGTAAGTACTCTCGACAAACAACAGTAATTGTTAGTGGCCATTGTATTGAGCCATCCAACATGCACTTGAACAAAGAGCAGTTTTTATGTTGTTTGGGACATTCAGGGAATTTGCGTCATTCATTTGTGATTGGCAGCGTGTTTTTTGACTCAAATAGAAATAAATGACGAGGCATTGTTCAAGCAAATAGCTGTCTGTCCTTGCAATCAAAGGGAGCAATGGCAGTTTAGTATTTCAGTTTAAAAGATGAGCATTACGTCATTTTTCACACATCCCCAGGCAGAGGTGAAACAGTTTGGCATGTTTCAGGATGAAAAACACCAAAGGAAACAGGTCCAAACTACCCGAGAGGTCCCTCTGGCTGTCGTCCCACCTCTTAAATCAGATGTGCAACAACAGCGATAAGAGCTCCAGGTTATTTCCTAGAACAGAGAGCGGGTGTGGCGAAACAACACATGTTGAAGAGGACCTTGATTGGTCTGGATAAACAGCTTAGAGCCCAGAGCTGCAGCTCTAGCAGGATATCATAACAGCAGAATATACAAGCCTAACTAGCCTCACACCTTCAAGCCCATTAGTTCCACTCCAGCTCTAATCTCTGTAAACAGATTCTGCATATGAATATATGAATCCAAAGCGTTTTGGTTTCTGTAGGTTTGTAGTCTGACCAATCACTTGATCACTTTAGTTGCATGCAGGTAAACAGTCGGTGTGGAGAGTAGGGAATTTACCCACCGGTTATTAAGCGTGTGAC
This sequence comes from Helicolenus hilgendorfi, assembly GCA_916700815.1. Lineage (NCBI taxonomy): Eukaryota > Metazoa > Chordata > Actinopteri > Perciformes > Sebastidae > Helicolenus > Helicolenus hilgendorfi. Next base: position 23,481 of record CAKALG010014615.1, read on the forward strand.
AACACTGTTACCGATTACACTGGACATTTTACAAGAAAAGTTGACTTTGATCTTTACCGGTGGATTTCTGTGTGGCTGTGTGATGGCTTTTCCGGTCGACCTTTCGCTGGGC
>CAKALG010014616.1:0-17074 GCA_916700815.1 Helicolenus hilgendorfi
GACAGAAAAAAAGGTTAAGAAGCATGTGCTCATTGTAAATAATAGTAATGATCCACAATGAAAAGCTGGTACTTTATTCATGCATGGAGCCGTGTAAGTCACCGCATGTTCTACAACACTGTCCTGTTAACGCAGGCAGCGTAGCGGCTCTAACCTATTAACATGCACGTCAAAATAAATAACAACAGGTTCCGCTGCTGACGTTCCCTGTGTGGACAGAGCGTTAATGAGTGTCAATCTTACATAATGTCCCAGTCCAGCTCCACCTGCTCCACCTCCTCCATCAGTTTGAGCGATCGTCGTTTGAAGTTGGCTTGGAAACGAATGTCGTCTTCAAACACCAGCGCCTTGTCCATCTGCAAGTCCACCATCTGAGGAGAAGAGAGCAAAAACGTGTGTTTCAGAATGAACCAAGAGATGGTTAAAAACGTTCAAGATTTTGTCGTTAAAAACTAAATTGATGGAGTAAAAAAAAGATGGGACAGAGATAGAGGGGTGAGACACGAAAAGGGTTCAAATATGAACAGAGTGTCAGTGTTTACTAATGGTATACTTAGTTTATTTAAGTTCCAAACAACTTATTACGGATTTCTTCACTGAAAGAAGAGCAAAGAACGGCACTGAAGGCTTTTCTCCATGGTAAAACTAAATATGTTTTCACTCTTCTCCTGACTGGCTTCGGCAAGAGTTTGATTGACAGATGATTCATCCAATCACCTGCCAAGTATTTTTTTGAAAGTGCCCGCCCTTTTCCAAACAGTTTGCAATTTTTGCTTGTCAGCCGGTTCTGTGTAACAAACCATCTGGCGGGTCAGGTTAATACTTAATAGGCTTGTGTTCCATTTCGGGTCCATTTCCAAGTTGGTAAAACCCAAATTGAAAATTTTGGGTAAAGAAAAAAAGACAAAACACGCAAGTAGTTATTAGTTAAATAGCAAATATGTTACCTATATGGCACAATTTGAGTTTGGTTCTTTGAATTTGAGTCTTTGAAATTTAGTATTTTTTTATTTATTTATAATGATTTATACTTAAAAATGTTATCAATTGCAGTGAATGCTATAAAAAAACATTTGGTGGGTTTTGTATTTGATAAACAGATGGCCATCATTTGTCCTCTCCAATATATTATCTGTGTTGTTCTCTGCAAACCACTGCCAGTCATACCAATAAAGACTTTCATGTATAATATGTTTGTGTTTTCTCACCTCCTTCCAGATGAAGTAGTGGCTGAGGAAGCAGCCCACCTCTCCTTTGGTCAGGGTGCGTCCGGAGAACGGGTCATAGTAGCCTGGCAGCAGGTCAACCCCCAGGATCTTAATGTCACTGCTGTTCAGAGCACTGCAAACACACACACGGGTGTTGTATTACTATATTCCATTCCATTTGCATTAAATATCAGGATACCATCTGGGAATACACTACCATTGTGAATTAAACCAAAACACCAGCTGATGCATCAGTACATTTTCTTTCCTTTACACAAACCGTACTCCAATGTACATCTCCTGTCAGTGTCTTCTATTTCGGTATTGATTTTTTTCTCTTTTCTCACAGACACTCTCAAAACACACTCTCTATCTGAGCCAGTTGAGTGATCTCGCTACAGTATATTCAGTCTTTCCCTGAGAGTGCACTCACTTCCCATCCACAGCGTCCACCACCTTGACGTCAATCTCCAGCTCATTGAGGGAGAACAACATCCGGTCTCTGCGGTCAACACGCCGTCGCAGATTAATCAGATATATCTGAAGAGAGGAGGACAAATGGTTATTTAACTCTGTTATAACTGCATGATTAACTGAAATGTATATTATTAACTCCCATCTTTGACTTCTGTTAACAAGTCTGCTTAAACAATGTCAGTAATAATGCTTCAGTTTTACTTTGAATGTATTGTCCATTGTGTGAGTTTGAAAATGGAATTAAAAGCAGATGTCAAGACAGGCAAGACACAGCCAGGATTTTGATTAATACCATTCAGGAATCAGAGTGAATATGTAAGAATTGACCCCACTTACAATCGTTTCAGACTTAAAAGTTGAGAAGTTACAATGTCTTTCCACCGATGCTGGGACGACCACGGTGGTCAAAACACAATCTAATGTGTATACACAGTATACAATGTAAGCAGTATATTAATATATCAGAAATGATGGCGTCCCTAAAGCTACTTCTACCAGAAAAAGAATGGGGTGTCTCTCACCTCATCAAAGCCCATGAGGTCTCTCTGTTTGGGGAACATGTGGACGAATCGTGAGGGGTGCATCGGAGGACCATCGACTGTTTGACAAAGAGGTAACACACGTTAGAAGAGAAGGACATAAACAATAAAACAAAGCTGAACCAACACGACACCATGAACTTGCACAGACATGGTTGATATACAGCCAGCTGTTTTTTGCTTTTCATCCATTTTTTCAGTCTGTGTATCCCTCGTTTTTTTTTTATTCTATGTCAGCATTTGTCTTTATTAATATTATTAGTGAATATAATCTCTTCTTACTCATGGACTCAAGCTGGACATGAACAAAGTTGAGGCGATCGTCTTCCAAGGTGTGGTGAGGCTTGGCCGGGACGTTCAGGTAGCCGTAGCGCTCCTTGTTACACAGGTACATCTGGACCTCTGAGCAGCATCAAAGATGAATGAATCCATAAATGGACATTGTGTAACATCATAGGTTTTCCCTCTTAAAGACACAATTGTGGATGTGATTAAAAAAAACATAACCACAAACAAGAAGCGCTAACAAACCTGCAGCCCGGCAGGAGAAGGCGAACACGATGATGTCGTCGTAGGGCCACGAGTAGTCTTTGTGAGGAGGGAAGAAGGCCAGTTTCTTCATGCCTTCCTTTCTTAAATCCAGCAGCACGGTGGAGTGGATCATGGGCACGGGGAAGCAGCCCAGTCTGTGGCGATTACGGGTTGGGAAATACTCTGCTGTTCGACGATAGTATCCCTGAGAGAGAGATGGATTAGGATGTACGGTAAGAGAGTCAGGACAAAAAAAAAGGGACGGTTACTTAGAACAAATATTAACAGGTGGGCGGCGGTATCAGATATCCATGTGTTGGAGGAATATTGATATAAAGAAGTTATTTTGTAGTAATTTTTGCATGCTGCCTCATGTGTCCCCTTCCACTTTCAAGCTCACACTCACCTGTGGAGTGATACCACACCAGTAGTTGGAGTACGCTCCCGTAGAGTCCAGCATGGGAGCGATGGCTGACTTGTTCTCCGCTATCATCAGGTTGAGGGTTTCTGGGTTGGTGAGGATATTGTCTGTGTCAGCGTACTGAAACGGAGACACAGAGGAGGAAAGAGAGAACATCAGATTGAGAGTGTCGTGTCTCTGGAACGATCGTTGGCAAAACGTTTTTTTGGATGCAAAAAACGGCAGCAGAGAGGGAAGCAAATCTCATCGGATAAATCAGGGGGAAGGAGCCAACATGACTCTTACGCCGATGTCACAAGAAAGATTATGTTATTATGTACCAGGATGTAATCGGCCCAGCGTTTCCTGGCGAAGTTGAGCGCTGCCTGCTTCAGCTTCATCACGTACTCATATCTGCTGTTGGGCCAATGCTTAGGACCCAGCTCTCCTGCATAGGACCTGAGACAGAGAGAAATAATAAGGACAGTATAGTAGATTGTTGCACTGATTTACTATTTTCTCATATCTGTATCATCGCATTTTTTAATCTTTTCAAAATGTACCTTAGAGGGAGATTTGTCATGTATTTAATACTCTTATCAACATGGGAGTGAATATGCTGCTTTATGCAAATGTATATATAAATTTATAATGAACAACACAAAAAATGACAGATATTGATCCATAAACCCTCACAGGTACTGTATTTAGCATAAAACATATGCTCAAATCATAACATGGCAAACTGCAGCCCAACAGGCAACAACAGCTGTCAGTGTGTCAGTGTGCTGACTTGACTATGACAAAACTGCATGTGATGATCATAAAGTGGGCATGTCTGTAAAGGGGAGACTCGTGGGTACCCAGAGAACCCATCTTCATTCACATATCTTGAGGTCAGAGGTCAAGGGACCCCTTTGAAAATGGCCATGCCAGTTTTTCCTCTCCAAAATGTATCATAAGTGTGGAGCATTATTTAGCCTCCCTCGCAACAAGCTAGTATGACATGGTACCCTACCTGCTACAACCTCAAAATCGCAAGTTGCGTTAATGCGTTAAAAAAATGAGTGGCGTTAAATACAGCTAGACTGACAGTTTATAGAGTTCAGTGACCGGAAGCAGATCAGACTGTATCATTGACAAGCACAAATCATTTCCACTGATGGCCTCTTCAGCTCAGACAGATGTCCTCACAGATAAGACGGACAGACAAGCAGAGGCGTGCTGCATCATTCCTCATTATGCAAAGTGAAAATGAGCATCGTCTTGAGGCAACACAGTGGAGGTGCACTACAGGCTTAGAGGCTATATGGTAAACTTTCACATGTCCTGGGTTAAGATTTGCTTAGATCTACACATGATGTTCGCTTACTGCTGTTGATATAAATGCAATACATTCCTATTATTTGGACTTACGTGGGCTGGTCCATTGGTCTCCACTCAACATAATGGTAGAATTTCTGCATGACAGTAAGCCACTCTTTCAGTATGGCTGTGGTGTTATCTGTGTTGTGATCCGTGGCTGCCCTGAGGAGCACAGAGAAAGGAGGTTTCAAATGCTGCTTTAATGGAGGAATAATTCATTCCAACATATCTTTAAAGGGGAGACACCCCAGGTGTTTAGTGTACAAATTTAAACGAATAGATATCACCATGAAACGTCCCCAGTTGATTACTTACATAAAGTTTTCTGAAATATTATGTTTAAAAATGCAAATGAGGCACTATCTGATGCTAACTTTTGGTGATTTCAGGAGAAATCTACACACACAAATAGATCAAATAAACCCTTAAATGTGTATTTTGGATGTTTTCTTTTCACTTGTCTGAAAGAAGACACGTTATAAAAGCAAAATAGCTCAAAATCTCAAAATTGACAAGTGTACGAAAAACAATAATTATGCTCCGGCGGTGTCTCGTCTTAACACATACAAATAATTACCATAATACCATACCATACCATACCATACCATAATTACGGTCTCATCTCTGTGATTGAGCAGCATTTTTGTTTTTGTTGTACATGTTTAAGCACATTCTGCTTAAACATTCAAGTGGAGCAGCTGACAGTTATGCATATGATATGATATTCCTATCAAATGTGCGTTGGATCTCTATTCCATCAGACAAATTCAACACTTTCTGAGAAAGCTTTATTCAAAAGAGAAGATGGTCATCACAGCATCTGGTATAGTAGACCAAAATATTCACATTTAAAAAGCTGGAATCAGAATTTTGTTTTACTTTTTTTACTTATAAATGACTCACACCAATGAATCGATTATCAAAAAAGTTGGCAATTAATTTAATAGTTGACAACTAATCGATTAATCGTTGCTGCACTAACAGCAATTTTTTTTATTTTTCTTAAATTACTTTTATTGGTCAGTTATGTAATTTGCTGGATTAGCTGAGAACAGACATTTTTGTCTAGTTATTTCATCAATGAACAACCTCAGTTGTTTTTTTAGAAAATGTACTTCATCATGATATTGATATTGTGATATAAAATGACCCATACTGTGACAGAGAATTTTTTTCCATACAATACTATTATACAACAAATGTAATAGGGGTGTAAGGATACATTGATCTGGATTGATATATCGATTTAATAATCAACAATCCAATATCATCGATGCAAAGTGAAAATATAGATACATATCGTCATCTTTAAGATACGCCTTTATTTTGAAATTCAACGCGTCAAAGCGGAGCACAGAAACGAAAACACCGGGCCAATCTTTACTAAAGAAAATCCCTAAATTGCTAAATATTGTAAGGCTTAGTGTAACTGCTGTCTCAATGTGTGTGTGTGTGTATGCCTGGGGAGCATGATGAGAAGGGGGCCCCCATACAAAGAGCCCCTGACCACCTTAATCCGCCACTGGCATGGTGATGTATATATATTTATATGATCATCACAGCTCTATTTGCACTGTTAGGCAACAGTTAATCTTTCTTCTTACATCCAGGTTCGTCAAATCAAACTTGAAAATGAACAAGCAGAATGGATTTTAAATGAGATCGGGGTCACTTTATGACACATTAAACTCCAACTTCAGCACCCCACAGAGGCAGATTATACAGCTGAACTGCTAACAGCCCTTAGAGGACAGTTTAGTTTGTGGGTTTTTAATCATTAGCAGTATTTTTTTTTATGAAAATGATTTGCTATAAGATCAGTTACAAACTTGCTGTACAGAAACTAAAAAAATGTCATGCAGCCCACCACAGTAGGACCCTGAACGCGGCACAGTAGGACCCTGAACGCATCATCCCTGGCTGTGAAAGGCTCACAGGGGAGAACAGAGGGAGGGGTGCTGCTGCTGCTGCTTTCACCAACTCATTTAAATGCCATTGACCTTTTGAACGGCTGCTATAGTCGGATAAAGGAGAGAGAGCCCCTCTACAAACAAGCCTGGCAGACAGACAGACAGACAGACAGTATCCATGCAGGAGAAACAACCCACCACACAGAGATGCGTTCTTTGGGGTAGTTGAGTCTCTCCAGAGCTCCGAGGTAGTAAGGCAGAGAGTGAGCTGTGTTCCGGGCTATGAGAGCGACCACCACCGTAGGAGGCTGCATCTTCGACTCCTCCGGGAACAATTCCTCCGAAAAGTAGCATTCAGCCTGGAAAACAAAGGCCCCTAAAGCCAGAAAGTGGAGTAACATGGTGGAGGTGGTGGAGGAGGTGAAGCTGCTTACAGCTCCAGCTACAGCACGTAACCGGTGGACGCGTCAGCAGTCCAAGAAGAAGAAGAAAAAAAGAGGAGTTTTCCCAAAATGTTCAACCCCCTCTTACTTAGTGTACAAGCTGGCTTCGGTTTTTTCTCCAAGAACAAATCCAAACGGAGAGAGTTAGCTACATTACAACTTCCGCTTTGGTCCTGTATAGTAGCAGAAGAGAAAAGTATCCAAAGATGAAGAAGAAGAAGAAGAGGAAGAAGGCGTGATTTGGCTCCATTGCAGTTCTCTCTAGACTATGACGTTTAGCAGTTCACATCCAGAGGATACACAGTGGGAGAAAGCTTTGGGATATAGATACTGCATCACTAACAAACTTAAGGAAGTGTCTTTCAGAATCAGAATCAGAATGGTGTTTATTGCCAGGTGAGAGAGGTACACTAGGAATTTGCTTTGGTTCTGTTGGTGCAAATAAGCAGTATAACAAGAGAATAGATAAAAACGTTAGAATAAAATAAGAATAAAAACATTTCAAAAATGTTAATTCTACCATTAAACAATATAAGCTATAAACAAAAATAAACATGGTATAAACAGATGCAAATATTACCAGTGTGCAAACAAGATATTTTTCAAGATATTACATAGAATTTACCTGTTAAAACTTGTGTTGGAAAGATTCAAGAAGGATTACAAGTTTGATTACTGTGGACTTGATATAAAGAGTGTATTTCCCATCTATTCTTTCACTGTATATATATACAAAAATGTTCTGGAGGGATGTAGACAACTTTCTACAATACACTTAAAGCTGCGATGGGTAGAATGGAGCAAATAAATTGGGAAAAAAAGTTATTAATATTTCTCTGTTGTAACAATGCTAATGGTCATTGTATTTTACATGGTTGGAAAGCCTGTTTATTTACCTTCACAATGATGTCCAACTTGTAAGGATCATGCATTTGTGGGATGAGCAGCACAGCTGATTATGTGGGGAGCGCCCAAGAAAAATTTGCCAAAATTCTCTGCGGATGCGAAACATCCTAATGCTAAACAGTGTTATTGTTTTGTCTTATGTGTCTTATTTTTCAAATCTATCTGTTTGTACCTCTGTTCATAAAAGAAATCAATAAAGAAAGTATTATATAAAAATCTTAACAATCCAATACATCAGTTTAGCTAAATCACTTGTAACTACATGTGTCAAATATTAAAAAATGCATTTATCGTGGCAATTTCAAGAGATAAAACGTTGTTACTTTGTGTCAACAATAGTACTGCAGCTCTTTTCAGTATGTTACATTTTTTGTATAATCTGTAAATCAACAGATACTTTATGCACATTTTTTTAAGGTTCAACGTTCAAGGTTGAATGTTATTTATTTGTCACTTTTCAACTCCAGCAAAGCAGCCATTGGCAATGAAGATCTTTGCTCTCAGGTTCCTTCAACTATGCTCATAAAATATGTATATAGAAAAGGGGAAATCACACAAGTAAAAGTAAAAGCAAAATGATAATCTAAGGCATAAAGTAGTGCAGTTGGGGGGTTAAATATAAACATAAGTAAATATGAAATAGTAATCTAAATGTAAATTTGTAATTTTGTTGAAGACAGTATTTCAGATTGGAATGTAAACAGGATGTAGTATGTATATGCATGATAAGAAGTAGTGTATGTACACAAAGGTGTAAACAGGAATGTAGTATGTTATAATGAGTACTAAAATATATATATACAGAGGTGTAGACAAGAGTGTAGTATGTATATATAAATATGTATAATATTGTTTGTAAAACAGTATGTAAAGTATATAAAGGTAAAAAGGTAAGGTGACAATGGTGAAGTGTGTTTAGACTGCAGTGTAGGTGCTTACACTTATATACACATTATTATTCACATTATTATTATTATAAACATTATTAGGCATGTATATTTATTGTTATGAAATATAATTTGTAAGAGAGATATTAGATCAAACTGTAGTCTGAAATATTCATGAGTAAATGGTTGTTTTATTCTGGCTGCAGTTTCACAGATTCACCAACAGAGGGAGGATTTGATCCAATAGAAGGTCCAGTATTCAGGCTGAGTGTCTGTCTGAGGTCAGATCTTGTGGTTTTCTTTGGTTTATGGTGGGATGTAACTAATTTTCTTTTTCTCAATTACATTTCTGGAGTTGCTCGAAATTTATGTGAGTATTTTCATGTTGCTTTTGCATTTATTTGGCAACAATAATCACTAGTATCTTTGCAACACAAAGATAACATATGATGCATTGTTGCAGGTTAAAATACACAACAGTACATACAGTATGTTCAAATTAGATACTAAATTGTAATAATATAACACACTGAAATTGAGCATTCTGCATAATGACGACATTTGAGGATTTAAGTACATTTTCCTGATAATATGTGGCGGCCGTATCTCAGTAGGTATAGAGTGATCATCCCTGTTTCCTACTGCCTGCATGTTGAAGTGACCTTGAGTGAGACACTGAACCCTAACTCTCTGTTCCAATGCATATGTCAAATTTCATGTTTATATATGTTGAATACAATAAACTTTAAGTTATAATACTTCTGTAAGTATTTTTTACATCACACTCTGGTGTTGCTACTTCCACTCAAGTATTTCTCCCATCACTGGGTCACGAGTACTGTATATGGCCTGCTATGTGTCAAAAGCCACACTGATTTTTTTTGCATCTGTTGCTATGGAAGCGCATTGAATTACCTCACACACACACTTGTGAAGCAATTTGAAATTTCTCCAAAAAAAAAAAAAGATGACAATTGGAAAAGGTAGAAGTACTTTAGGGAAGAAAAGCCAAATTGAAAATTGGACCTGAAATAATTTAAGATAACAGGATCTAAATCTGTGGTTGGGTGGTTGCATGCATGTTTGAAGCACAGACAAGCTGGTGGGATGCATGTCACAGGGGCAGGAGGGCTTTGTGGCTGAAATAGTCTCCACTGGAGGCTTGATCAGTGAAACAAAGAATTTGGAACGATCCGTGGGACTGATGTTCAACCTAATATTCACTTTTAAATAAGGAACAGTCCAAACAGAGCTGGGAGGACGTCTGATCACTGAATCAGTGGAGTCATGGATGTTCTTAACAACAACATTGGAACGCTTATATTTAGCCTTCAAAATTTCAAATACAACTCATAATTTGTCATTGAGAAGAGGGTCAGTTTCAGAAGAGGTAAACAGGTGAGGCCAGAGGCTCCAAACAGGTGTATTGTCTTTCTGTGTGTTGTACTGATGGAACAAGGCCAACAGTTACAAAGCAAAGGAACCAGAAACTAATGGGAACGGCACTGTGGAGAGAGCTTTCATTACTCACTTCAATAAATAGCCACTGGTATTTGTCCAGTCCCAGGGTCAACAGATCCTCTTGTTTAATAGTCTCCTCCTGATGAGGTCATAACTGGTATGCACTTGCATTTCCTGCACTCAAGTGATCAGTTCAGGTTTTGCTGCAGTGAACCACCTTGAACCTCCTCAGTGACCCCTGGAGGTCCCTAGGACAGCTGTTGTTGGTGCTGTTTTCTTTCTTTCAAAGTTCATTTTATTGGACTTTTACAAGTAATCTTACAATACAGTTGTATGTGGTACAATCAAGATGTTACATTGGACTATTTTCAAAAGAAATACAAGAAGCCAGTCCATCACAGGTTACATCCAGCAAGTTTGAATCGTCTTCTTAGTGTGTCGAGAACATTGTCAAAAATGACATACGTGTGTGTTAACATAACCTGAACCAATAATCTAAATCAGATAGATTACACACAGTAGCACTAAACAGACAATCTAAATTAAAGACCACGATCGTACTCTACGTACGTATGCACATGCACACGGTTAAATCTTCAAGAAATCTGACTTATGTCAGAAGAAGAATGAAAAATAGGCCACATATTGGAGCAGTTTGTGGAAAATGCAAATACTCATTTCAAGTGAAAAATGATACATATTGATCATTTTTCCAAAACATGTTGTGACACTTAAGATGAGACATTGACTGTAAGTTTTCCAATATCACATGTATAGCTAAGAATTGAGTAAGGCTGAGCACTCAGAAGTTGAGGTTGAGAGAACAGAGGATGTGGGAAAAAAAGAGCAGTGATTCGAGAAGAAGAAAGAGGATGAGGATGATGGAAAGAACGGTGAAGAAACGAGAAGAGGCATAAAGACATAAACGCCAGTGGAAAATAATAAGCAAAGTGGTATATAATGAATTTTGACGCCTTTTGGCGGGCTCTCTGAATAAACCAAGGCAGTCACGGCAGACAATAGCGGAGTTGGGTTGAAGGGGTCGTTTGTGTGGACAGGTCAGTGGGGTCTGAGGGTCAAATCTCTCCTATTCATGACACCACAAGTGTCGCCACACTCACACACAAACACACGCACACACATATATATATACACGTATGTCAGGGGCACTTTCCCAGCGTTTGCGGCGGAGGCTGATCTGGGAGAGTTCAACCTGGGGTGCACTAACTTTTCATTGTGAGGTCAAGGGTGGAGATGGCGTTTGTGTGTGGGGGGGGGTGTGAATTAAAGAAGGGAAAATCTTTATTGTTTTGACCAGATTGCAGGAAAGAGACTGGGAAAAAAAGAAAAGAAAACGTGGATAAATTGCAGTTATTGAGACTTGAGTACTTGTCTTAAGTGGTTGGATCACCCAAACACAGGGCTTTCACCCAAAAGGCCAAGGTTTGCATCCCATGTGAAACCATCCATGTGTAGTTGTCTTTGTGTTTTCAAGCGTTAAGTTTCACATTCACTTTTGTAAAGTAGTCATTTCAAGCCAAAACACAAGGTTTTTCCCTAAACTTAACCAAGTGGTTTTGTTGCCTAAAGAAGTTGTCGTTTTGCTGCCTAAACCCAAAGAAGCCTTTTTGTTTGTGTTCAAAATGTAACGTTTCTTTCAGTTTTACATGTTAGAACGTGTTACTTTTAAGTTTCGCTTTTACAACGTAGTAGGTGTAGGCCCCTACTGACCCTCATCACACTTTAACAGGCTACTCTATCAAAAAGTAAGCACAACTACAAGCCAAGTATACCTTTCTGTAGGCCTATAAGGCAAGAATACTTCATTATACTTTTCTTAAGTATATCGCGATCAAAAGATTAAGTACAAGTAGGCCTACTGTGTAAGCCAAGTATACTTAGACTTTTCTGTATTCTTGTCAGTATGAGCCAAGTCTACTTATGTATACCTTTGTTAAGTATATCTCTGATAAGTACATGAAAAGTAAAGTGAAAGTATTTAAAAGAAGTATACTAATAGCACACTTGAATAACCTTCTTTTTGGTAAGAATATGGTGCTTACAGTGGTGGATGAAGTACCTGAAAGCCACACATAAAAGTACAGATCCCTAACCATAAAATCATTTTGGTAGAAGTTAAAGTCACCTATTAGAATATTATTTGAGTAATAGTCTTAAAGTATCTGATATTTTCTGTACTTAAGTATGAAAAGTCATTTTCTGATATTAAATGTACATAATTGAAAGTAAAAGTTCAAATAACTGCTGTGAATTAAAAAGCAAGCAAGTCCGAATTCTGAGATTGATAAATCTGATTGTGTATTCCTCTTAACATGTACACCACAAAGGAGGCGACATAGGCTTGAAGAAAAATGAGGTCTTCACAACTTAGAGGATTTCAAGAACAAAATCCAGTTTTCCTTCTCTCGTAGTCACAAGTAGCATGTAGCATGATCTGACACGCAGCCTGCCTTGACTTGAGCGGAAATCTAAACTTTACTATACGGCTTTGAGAGACTTGCAAGCTAGGACCACTAATTCACCAATTCTGCTTTCTTGCAATAGTAACAAGTAACGAAAATGCTTCGGGGAAATGTATCTGAGTAAAAGTAACCATTTTATTTAGGAATTGTAGAGGAGTAAAAGTGAAAGTTAACAGAAATATAAAAACTAAAGTAAAGTACAGATACTCCCAAACAATACTTAAGTACTGTAACAAAGTATTATCACTTCGTTATATTACACCACTGGGTGCCATAGCTACCGATAACACCTTTTTAACAGTCAAATCGGGTGATTTAAATAGAATAGATGTGGCACTCAAACCACTGAAAACTGACATTTAGAAAGATCAAAAGCAATGTGTTTTTATAGAGACAATTCTCCAGATAATCCAGAGTCTCTGCTGTGACAAAGTAGTGAAATGAAAACGGAAAAACAGCATGTTCTGACGATTATTCTGAGTAGCAGAGAGACTAATTCTGAAAGGTTGCTGCCGACTTTTATTTATTTTTTCTACTATTATTTCATTGCTGGCAGCACTACAAATGAAATTCCATTCACCTCCATTGTACTGGAGTGGCAGCAGAAATCTAAATGACAAATATCTCAAAATTCAAGCATAATCTGAAAACGTATCTGCACGATGCCACTGAAGATAAAAATCTGTTATTTTGGGAATTACACATGCATGTGCACACAAATGTGCATATCATCCCTTCAGGCAGCCACTGTGCCACCAATGTCTCCTCCATCAGTTAGAGGGGCTTTAGTTAGCGTGAGAGAATGAGTGGCTGCAGGTTAGGTGATGTGTCAGAGTGAAAGTGCTTCTGTCTTTGTGTGTTGGGACCGGCGGCTGCTATACAGGCAGCACAGAGTCGTGACATTCTCACAAGCTTCCGGGACCTTTATTGCTGTGGCAATAATCAATAGCGTTCCCACAGAGACGTCTTTTGGCTGGGCGGGTCAATACCTGTCACTCAGGGTCTGAGCCGTGGTGGCACATACCCTCTTACTCAGCAGCTACAGCAGCCTCGCTCTGTCTGCACCCCTCCTCCCACGTCATCCTGTGGATCTCAGGAGTGGGATGGTTCCACAATTTAAGGAGTCGTGTGTTTTATCTGAAGTCATGTCCAATTCACTACCTGTATCAGTGATTTGTTTTTGTGTGAAAATCTATAGTGAATAATCTATATATCCACCATCCATTGGTGTTCCAGTTACACTGCTATAAAACAGAGAAAAGCAGCAGATCTTCACATTTGCGAAGCTGGAAGCAGAGAATGATTTTTTTCCTGATAAATGACTTCAACGATCAGTCCATTATCAGCATTGTTATTGAATTTTTCTGTCAGTCCACTACTCACTTAAAGGTCTTATTGATAACATTTTTGTGTATACAAATATTTAAAAAATAAATAAATACACCCACAGAGCCTTTAGAAAGGTGTTGAATAAAAGTATGACTTTTCCTGAAAAAAAATGATTATGATTGTGAATTAATCATTTTAAAAATGTTGGTGGGTCCATAATGAATGTTTTGTTTATCTCTGTGGAATATATCTGATGTTTGGTTCCCACTTTTAACAAGGCTTGTGAGCCAATAGTAAAACAACGTTGGTATTACGTGGTATCTCTGGGTCGTCAGTTAAGTGTGGAAAAAAACGCCTTTTATCCGTCCATTGCCTGGCAATGACTTGTTGTGAAGTAAATGCAATGGAACGGGAGAGGGAGGATACGGCACCTTTAATCTTTTCACCACTAAACTCCAGTTGTGGTCATGTGTTTTATTGTAAACTGAATGATTATGTAATCAACTGTTGATTCATAAAACTCTGACCACTTGATGCTTATGAAACTCTTTCAAAAACGACTTTTATCAACCAAAAATTTCAAAGCAATTTTAAGAAAATCAAATGTATTTATTTTTTGGCTGTGGTGCATGTTTTGTTGCATTAAAATTACATCCAGGCACTATTTGGTTACAGATAAAAAGAAATAATAATTTTGTTAGAACTAAAAAAAAACCTGCAAGAATTTCTTGTTCCATCTCAGTAATACTTCTAACGATTCCAACAAGAGAAAAAAATCATTTGCCTCTGTGTCCTACGGTTTCACAGACTGGAGGAAAACAACCAATCAAAGCCGAGCTGGAGCCTTGCCGTCTCCGAGCAGCTGTCAATCACTCACAAACTCTGATCAGACGGTCAAACTAGGCAACGCTGATTAAATATGAATCAATATTCTGTTACTGTAATGCCTATTTCTTGCTTCAAATATTTACAGAAACATCTTGTAGTGTACTGTTTAGCTGTAAAATGTGAAAGTTTGTGACCCAGCAGCCATGTTGAGATCAGTTGAGGAAATACCAAGCACCGCCCACCAGTCGGAGCACAGCCAATAGATTTTTTAAAGCCTGTAAACAGAGCCATGAGGAGGTGCAGGAGTCTAGTTTTCTCTCAGAACACCTGAATTACAATATGCTGAGAAGTTATTATGTAATTTTTGCCCAATGATGCCAAAAACATTCTGCCTACTGCAGCTTTAAGTAAGCAACGGGCCAGTGTGTTTGTAATTGATAATGTTTAAATCACAAATTGTCCACCTTACAGACGTCATGTTTCTGCTCACAATGTGTAAAGAGGCAGCAGTATAGATAAATTGATTGCCAAGCCGGGGGGGGGGACTTTTTTTTTTTTTTTTTTACCCAGGTGGCCAATACTACTGTTTGACTCAAGCACTTAAACAGAATTGCTTCAGTAAAAAAAAAAAAAAAGACCTGTGTACGTCAAGTCCGGTCTTTACACAACACCACTTAGTCAGCACAAAGATGCTCAGACTGAATGCTCCGGAGATGCCTGTAATAATGAGATTATCAAGTCAGTTAGATGCTCTCATGAATATGAAACAGATCATCAACGAATATATATATCATTTTATTTTTTTTATATAAAATGTCAATGTTGTCAAATGAAATACCTGCCAAGTGAATTGATTGAGTAGATAATGATGACATTGTGGTGTAAAGTTACGGATTTTGGTTGCCGAGGCATGATTTAGGAATTACATGTTTTTGAACTTTTAACAAACTAACATTAATTGAACCCCTTGATGTTTACTCAGAGTATTCAGGTTTCCTTTGGCATCTTTTAATCGTGCAAAACACCCACACACAATAACAAATTACAGGATATGTGTGAACGCCCTCGAGCCCTGTGATCTCTGCAAAGTAATGGTGAGATTAGCTCAGACTTCTCTGCTTCTCATCTTCTCCGTTACTCCCTGGATGACGCTGTCCGTCGCCTCGTTGCCAAGCAACAGCGCAGCCACTGTCAAAGAATTCTGGGGGATGTTTAGGCCGAGGCATGCTCGGGGGGAAGGTGTGTGTGGTTGTGTGTGGTTGTGTGTGGTGGTGGTGGCAGAGGAGAAGTGGTCTGAGAAGAGAGAGAAGCAGGACGGACACTCTCTCTCTGATGTGCATTTATAGGAGAATTTCCTTTTAATCTTTTAATCCCAGCTGTTATGCCACTTCGTCAAGATCTATTTTACAATCCCGCCTTTCATCATCGGTGCTACAAAGTACGTACATCGTGCGTAATCTCTGATGAGTCAACTTTTCTCCCACCAAAAAAAAACTTCACACTCACTCAAATGTATGTTTTTGAGGTTTGCGATGCGGTTTAGCCGGGTCACGGGGTCAAATTCTTGACCCCCCGACAACATCGTGGAGCAATCTCCTGTCAGTAAAATGAGATTTTGGCTTCTTCCGTTAAAAAACTCATAAATATTTTGCCCATGAACAACACTACAGCTTGGCAAATGAATGTGCAAAAAGCAAAAAAGTGCATGTTCATATGAGACTGTAGGACACAGAAAGAATTTATAATGAAAGCTAAGACTGTCTCTAGTGTGTGTGTCGTGGCCTTAAGATTTCTATGCCTCTCTGTAATTGGCTTCCTGCGTTTGCTGTCTGTCTCCTTTAATGCCCCCAGTTGTGCATCATATTTCCTGCCTATCTCTTACGTTTTCTCCACTAACTATTGCGAGCTGCCAGCACAGAAGAACAAGTCTCGCTTTTATCACGGCTGCTGGAAGAAACAAGTGTATAGCGCTGCTCTCGAAATGATGCTTTTGAGAGAATACAGTAGCAGGTAGATATATGGATGGACTTGTGTTTGTCCACTAGTTTACCTCTTTGTCCATTTGACTCTATGTCCTAACATGCTTCCCACTATAAATTCCAATGACATTCCCTGCCACAGCGTTGCCTCTCTCTCTAACCTCTCCATCCTCTATAGCCGTGGCCTATAGCAGCGGGGAGGAGATGCCTTCACCAGAGGAGGTTTATTTTAAGGATTCCCCTGTTCTCTTTGTCCCCGCTCTCCTCTCCATCTCTCGACGGGATGGTTTCATAGCCCACCCCCGCCGACCGGGCCTCCCTCTCCCCT
>CAKALG010014617.1:0-21653 GCA_916700815.1 Helicolenus hilgendorfi
CCACCTGCCCCCACTCTCCTCCCACTGTGCCCATCTCAACACCAGCCTGCCTGCTCCGACAACAATGCAACAGTGTGAAGAGAGAAAGGAGGCTCACTTTCTTTCCTGTCCCTCGATCTGCGCTGTCCTGCCGATTGGTGGGATCTAAGCCAGCACAGTGGGAGAGCAGCTCATAAACGGGGCACAAATACCAGGACACACACACACACACACACACACACACACACACACACTAGGACACAAATATGCACATACTCTCTCTTAGGCACGCTCGTACTTGGTCACACTCTTGACGGCATACAAAGGCTGCTCTTGTGTGGCCACAACAAAAGAGCATACCAAGAGGAGAGAGAGCCCTGGTTTATATGCGTGTGTGTAGACCTTGTCATGAAAAACTGAATTGACCAGTTTATAAGCCATGCGGCTCTCAAACTGTCCAGTGAAACTTTTACTAATGACGTCTTTTTTAAGCAGGATGGCAGCTCCTCCAGGTGAGGAGACTTGACCCTTCTGTATTCACTTTGTTGTAGTTTCTATGGATAATCCTGGGCTTTAGCGACGCCCCTGTAAACTTAAAAAGGAAAAGCTAACAAATATTTCAAGAAAGAATTGTGTGCTATTACAACAGCGAGTCTTTGCTTGTGTTGTTTTTTGCATTGCGCAATTGTTACAAGTGATGAAATGGTGCAATATGAGCAAGGGCTGGACGGTATAGCCAAAATCTTTTATCACGGTACAGGTCATTTCATATCTGAATTACGATGTATATCTCAATATAGCATGTTTTCTGATAATAATTAATAGTTTATATGAAATAACCACATGGTAAGCCTATTTTTTCTATACTTCTGCATGAATTAAATACTTGACAGTTGAAAAGTTTTCTAATTTTAAGAACTTGAGTGCAAAAAAAACTACTTTTAAGTCAAATTATAGAGAAAAAATAAATAAATACTGTATAGACCTAGCCTATATCATGATAGAAATGATATAGAAAAATATATACAATTTTATATTGTTTTGACAATATACAGTACATCGTCATATTGCCCAGTCCTAATATTAGCACAGATTGATGTTAACAGTTTAAATTTTTCAATTTTCAATGATTTCACGAGCATAATCAATCCACTTTCCGTAAGAAACCTTTTTGTGCTGAAGCAGTAGGGAATTTAATATAGTGACATAGATCTTAATGTGTTAGTATTTTACCACGTGAACGGTGCTGGACACCTGTTTAGGAGTTTAAGCTGTGTTGAAACTGAGAGGAAATACCCTTGAAGTTTCTATTTTTTGGAAGGTAACCATTGCACACTCAAAGAATGGAAACCGTGTCCAAAAATAGGGATTTGTAAATCAAATGTTTTTCTTCTCAGTAGGAGCATTGTGCTGTTTTCGTTCTGTGGTTCTTTCTGAGGAAGAACACATTTGAAAACCACATATTTACTGGAGCTTATATCAGCAGCTGCAGGTTGATTTAACAGAGACATCTGCTGGTTGTTTGTACTGTCTGAACTCTGCTGAATTAAGCAATGAAGGTAAGCCGATTTGGACTGACTGAAACTGCCACGCTGCAGCATCTCCCAATGCAACTTCATACCAACTATGAACAGAACGCATTTTTTTTTCCCCCACTGATATTACAGTTTCTCAACACAATTCACAATGTCTTCTCTTCACTAGCTTTTTACTTTTGCACAATCGGAAGTTGCTGAATCAGATGGTGATGCTTATGATTAGAGATGAGCTATAGCACGGTGGAAACACAAAGATAACATTCACGTTTTTAAATGATTAATTATTATTCTGTTATTTTCCGTTAGCACTCATGAGAGGTTCGAGAGCATTGGGAGTTAAAAGTGGCACAGTGGCTTGGTTATGAATGGTGCTACCTGCTGCAGGCTCGCCTGTTCGCTTTTAGCTACATTTAAGGGTTGGTTATAATGAGTTGCGCTAACAATGCTAACAAGCTGCAATGCAAGAATATTTTTTTTTTTGGTTGTGTTACTGGAGAAGAATTACTCGTGAAAACGGCAGGCTGTCCCTTTAAATGCATTACATGGGATACCGAATGAAAATGCGAAATGTCTTTCTTTGGGTACAGCATGTGAGCAGCATGTTTATCTGTTTTTAATCAGGTTGGAGACACAATCTTAATGCATTTTATTACCTGCTTTTGGAATTTAATCTCAACCTTTTGCCTGTTTTGGCTCAGTTTACATATTGACTCAACCCTCTGATTCTTAATATGTAGAAGGCCAGAGTATTCATATCAGGACAGAGATTACATCTGTGCCACATAAAAAATCACAAGGACAAGTGTCTGGTAGCATGAATTGAATTAACATAGATTATTAAATAAATACAGCAGGGGGGAATTGTTTAAGATTTTAAGGAGAACAAGAAGGGGGGAACAAATCTCTTTCTGATTAAATATTTTTGTCATTTTGGAGCAAAGATGGTGATATTTCATTTTTGTTGATTATTGTAATGTTTATATGCACATTAGTACCTCTCTTGGAGTTAATTATGTGTCAGTAATGACTGCTATGGGGACCTGTAGACTTGCAGGAGGCCTGCAGGTATAAACATTTAGACTGCTGACGGTAATATACAGTAGTTAGTCCCCATGACAGCCACTGTCAAAGGCTGACTTGCTCCTAAACTCCTCAAGAGGTGTGTGTGCTGAAAAGTCTGAAAACTCTTCCCAAGTATGGCTTTGCTATAGGTAGTTTTTGTGAAAAAGCCTTTATTAACTTGAACTAGCTGTAACCTTTAAATGTGTTGTTATCAATAATATGTTCATGCCACTGTATAGTTTGCATGTTGTGTTTTTAGTGCAGGGAAATGAGCGACGAGTGGCACATACTGTATCCAGAATGACTGTGTTGTCAGAATGAGCAGCTATTTCAATGACTTAATACTGATTATAAAGATATTTTTTGTATGTTTTCTCGTACACGTGATGAAATATACAGACTGTGAGAGTGTGTGTTGCTCCATTTTTAGTATTGTTTGTATGGAGGAAAAGAGTGAGTGGTATAAAAAGATTTGAGTAACAAATAAAGCTTCAGTGAAACACACTTATTTTGTCAACGTTTAAATCGAATAAGTTGGTATATAATTAATGATAATGGGGGAATTATAAACCATTATGAAGACAAACATGTCATTTTGGTGTTCTGGCTGTCTTTTAGGAACAAGTACATCCTTAATAATTCCAGGTGCCAGTGCATCCTATTTGTTTTCTGTCTCTGTTAGTGTTCAATTACAGGCTCGTATCAAACCCTCTCTATGCGACGGCTGTCCCCTGCTGTTTGATCTCCGATGATACTCTCAAAAGTGGCTGCCTTGCTGTCTCTTGTGTCACCTGTCTGTTCCCCTCTGACAACCTGAGCTCACAGACAACTAATGACAACCAGGGGGAAGAAGAAAATGAGACTAAGATAACAACAAGCAACAACAAATAGCCTATACTGAGTGTATTCCGCTTTAGAGGCGGAGAGGACATAGTCACCGTTTTATTTTACTCAGTATGAGACTGATTATCCTCTCTATGCACAAAATAAACAATGTGGAGAAATACAGGTAGTTACATGGCCCTCAGAATAGTTCCTACAAACAAAACCAACTCACTACACAGGTTCCTACCTGTGTATTGAGTTGATCTGGAGAGACTAAATAAAGTAGTCTGATCAATTGATTAGGTTTTAGTGGTCAAAGGTCAAGATCACCTGGACCTCATGTCTGTCCCATTTTCGTGATATCTCGATTTTGGTGGTCAAAGGTCAAGGTCACTGTGACCTCACAAAACATGCCATAACTCAAAAATTCATATGCTAATTGTGACAATTTCACACAAATATCTAATAGGATAAAATTATGTGGTGATGACACTTTGGACAGACATGTGTGTAAACTAGAACTTGACTGGTTGGCGGAAGCATACAACCGCGGGGCAGTACTTCTGCTTTAAAAAAGTTTTTAAATCTTCATGTGTGTATATAGAGGTCAAATTTCAAAACATTGTGACATATCAGTATGTACTGTTCTCTCTGTACACACAGCTTCAGTAAGTCTATTGCCTTTCTGGAGCAGGAACACTTTATCTTGTTTTAGCACAAAGCAAAAGCTCATTCTATTTACAGTATATTGGACTCCTACTTTTTACCAAATAAACAACATCACTTTCCCCGCTTGATGCAATAATGAAAGCCAATGTATTTGTCCATTGTGTGCAACTTAAAGCTAGGGTCAGTAATGTTGAGCCAAAGCCACTCCCCCACAATTACCATTATGAACGTGAACATATCATAACTAAACAACAAACATGAATATTGTTACTCACAGATGTCAAGCTAGCAGCTTGTGGAAGACTCCGGTGACGCGCAGGTAGGCCGACGGGAAGGTTACTTGGAAAATTTAACCTATGACCTGTAGAAAATAACGAATGACTGATTTGAATATCATATCAGCTTCAGCCTGATTAATGAGAAATTAATGAGTACAGAGCAAGATTAAGATGCAAGTAGCTACAAAAGAGTTTGAGCCACCATTTTATCTTCTTCCAGTGAACTAATGTCAGCAGCCGATATGAATGTTTTCTTTTTTGGTAATTTAGTAGACAGAACTCTTTGAACTTTGTGTAAAATCAATGAAAATCTAATTTGTAATACTGGGAGTTCGCCCACAGTGCATCCCCACGGGTGTTTTCACTTAATCTGTCTGATTACACCTCCTCCCAGTGTCTGTGTGTGTGTGTGTGTGTGTGTGTGTGTGTACAGATGGTGCTTGATTGACTCTCCTGTTTCACCTGTTCAGGTGGGTTAACTTTCTAACTTTTATTCATAAAAAAAAAATGTTTGCTTCAAACTCATCCAATATGTATCCAATGCGCTAAATTAAGGACACGGTGTTCAATACAGATGTGGGGAACATCTCACCTGCTTCAGTTTGGATAATAATTTGTTGTTCAAGCATTTATTCGAGTTAAAAGATCAACCGTTATGTCTTTGAATCAAACTTACACATAAACAGATGAACAAACAAATCCATTTTAAAAAAAAGATAAATTGCATGTGCCATAAACTAAAATGTATCATGTGATCGTGCAGGATGAATTGGGGAAAGTCCACACCAGGCCAGATGTTTGCAGCCAGATGATAATTGTTTAATCAATGTAGATCAAATCAAAAAACACCACACAGAAACAAACTCCTATTCTCTACTCCATGTTTTCCTCTATATTATATTTATCCTAATTAATCATTTTAATTTCTCTCTTCTTACATATGTACAGAACACATCCGGAATGTGTACTTTGAAAAAAAATAAAATGTAAAAGGCATTAGCATAGCACTGACAGAAAGTAATGTTTTTTTTTTAGCACCATGAGTTATGTCACAAAATAAAGTCATCCATGCTGTCACACAAACATGATGATGAGGTAAAGTCACAAAAACACAGGAAGCAATCAGGCTTTGAACCCTTGGCATGCAGAATTCATCTCATTGCTTTTAAATTGATTTACTCTCATTGCTAAGGGGAGAGAAATTGGATGTCTGTGCAGGGGAGAATAGACCAAACCGGTGTGGATGTATTGAAATTGTGTACATTTATAATTTGTAAGATTCTTGTGACTTTTATGTCTGAACTTACTGAGAAAACTGAGCCACGTTCAGGCTGTAACACCAGTCCAAAGCCCAATGGGTAAACACAAATCCCCTGATGGCTAAATCGAAACCAACGCCTTATTTCTTGTTCCTGGAAAGTTGAAGCTTCGGAGATTTTGATGCAACAGCAGCCGTTCATTGCTCCATAAAGACAACAAAGGTAATCTTGGCCAAAACAGATGCAGCTCACACCACACTAGTGGAAAGGCACCAGAGGGAATCACCAAAGTTGGTGGGGCTTCATCCTCTGGGGACCACGAATGTCCGTATAAAATTGCATGGTAATCAATCAAATATTAGTTGAGATATTTCAGTGTGGACCAAAGTGGTGGATCGACTGCCTGACAGACCAACTGTGACAACACCAGAGCAATGCCACTATAGCATGATAAACAATTTATGCCGTTGTCTTTTTCATTTTTAGAAGACTTTAAAGATGCAGTGTGTAGGATCTGGAGGCATCTAGTGGTGAGGTTACAGATTGTAACTAACTGAAACTCCTCCTGCAAGTGTGTAGGAGAACTACGGTGGGTGATGCGAAAACGTGAAAATGCAAATGACCGTATCTGGAAACAGTGTTTGGTTTGCCGGCTCTGGGCAAATGTAGAAACATGGCGGCCAAATTCGTGAAGAGGACCGCTCCGTATGAAGATATAAATGACTCATTCTGTGGTAAGGAAAACACAACAACTCTTATCCCCCTAAACGCTACACACTCTTCCTTTAACATGCAACTCCACCATTTTGTAGTTTTGGATGATCAGAAAAAAATGCACATAATGTGTCAAATAAGATGGGAAAATATGGACAAATGGATCATGTTCTATAAACTGCAGGGCAGTAATATCTACATACTGTACACTGAAGTGCATCTAGCTAATGACTCCTGCCAACAGCTTCCAAATCTTCTGAAACAAAAAGCTCCATACAAACACCGAAAGCAAAAATAATTTCAAAAGAACTTCAAATTCCATCACCTGCATTTGTATCAACAAAATTAATATAGGCAGGCAGATTACAGTATACAAAAATATCAGATTTAAAATAAAATGCGCTAACGACCTGCAACATACTACACCAAGGAGGAGGCATCTCAATAATAATAATTTAATGTGTTGCTCAGTCATGATCAAAGATTAATCAAGATTAAATTCAAGATAATGTATCAACTCCGAGCTTTTGTGAACTGTAGATCTTTCATCATTTTATAATTTTTCCTCCCGATAACACAAACAAATTCAGTGATGCAGTGCAAAGTGAATCTAGATAATAGCCCCCAAATTACACTATTTTGACACGGAGATTATATTTTCTTACCACGACTGACTATGCACAAAAGATAGTCTTAAAGCACTGAGACAGGCAATTTAATGATCCAATGCAAGGAGGCAAAGTGCGACTATTACTGGAAACTATTGCTATCATCATGTTGCCCATCAAGCAGAGTTTTGTCATCACAATCTGCTCCTTGTAGGATCCACTATGCCCAAATCTCCAAAACCTCTGCAAGTCTACACAAAAACAGTTCTTTTCTTTATCTATGTTTATCTCTGGTTGTCTAATAAGGACTGTTTAGACAGCCATAAAATATATATTTTTATCACAACAGTCAAAAATCTGATCTTTTGCATGTTATTTTATAACCTCCAGTGATTTGTATTCTGCTGTAATGCATCATTTTAGAACTTACTCAAGTTTTTTTTTTTATGATTCTTACACAGTAAACACATACAATAGGGTTTTTTTTTATTAGCAGTGCATGCAAGGTGGAAATCAAGCAATCAGATCCAAAATCCTAACTACATAAATATGTTCAATTCTTTTCTTCATTGTTATCATCGTTACCCACATAATAAATAACTACATACATAGCTCTTGTTTAGTCAGTTTAGTTATGGACTGTAATACAGAACGATCTTCATTTTGAAGAATGCTGCTGACAATATTCTAACAAAGGTGTTTTTGTGCCGACAAATATTTTCTATCCTTAACGTTGTCCTTTGAGATAAAGAGAATATACAGTGAGAACATACGTGAATACTAGTCTGAATATTATAACAAAAATAAATACCTTTTTCCTGCAGGTAAATTCCATTTCAGTGACACACGTGGCTGCTTCCTTTAAGTTCAACTTGTAAACAGATTCAACGCCATAAACAACAGTCCTCAGCTCTGCTGATGATGATGATGATAAGCAACCTGTGCCGAGCAGGTGAAAAACACAATGCTTCAAAAGATGAATTAGGAAATCAGTAACAGCTGAGTTAAGACTTGGTAGTGTCTTATCATCCAAAATAAACCCTTTTCTGCCTTCATGTTTCATGTCTGGCTGATTACTTGGTTTGCATATCAAAGTAAGAACAATGATTAAGAACAATAACTAGGTGATGAAGTGATCAATTATAGCCAGGGAAACTAGAAATTGAGGGGCTTGAATACTAAAGAGGAAAAGCAAATAGCTAATGATTTACTGTATACTGAAAGAAAGTAGCATCTTGTTCTGAATTTCAGCCAGCAGAGGGCAGTAGAGCAGAGACAATATCATATACATATAGGTATAGGAAAATATGTAGTTGTGTGTTAGTGTTAAAAAGCAGCAACAGCTTTTTCCCCAGGATGGAAACAGGATAGCAATCATCTCATTTACTGTGAAGTCCAATTGCACCTATCCACTGGGCTGTAGTTGTATTACTGTAGCTCCAGCGTAGAAACTGGACTAGAGTCCTGCTGCTATCTTACCATGCATATTGTAGCTGAGCTGCAGGTTGGCGAGGAGATAAATCAGACAGTATTGGAGCCGGAGGGTTGGTGCTAATGGGACAGAGGTCTCAGGTGGTTCAGTGTTGGTATTTCTTATCTTTCTGCCACAGCTACTCCCTCTGACACTCTGTACTCCTCTCTCTCCTTCCTGCTCATCTCCTCTGAGGAAAGTAACAAACTGCTCTTTAAAAGGTTAGATGTTGTTGAACTACACCTACCTGGTTACATTCAGTATACATGGGAGACATTTGGTGCATGTTGCTGCTTTGGGGTGATCATTGCGCAGCACATAATAGAAAGTTCAGCGGCAACAAAAAAACATAAAAAAATCCAAAGGAGGTTAAAAAAGCAGCTAGCAGGTGTTACATATTAAGCCGCCTGCGTTCTCACTAAAAGCAGCTGACTGGTCGTCATGGAGTGTGAATGAGGCAGGCAGGCGTGACTCTTTAAGACTTTGACATCGTCAAAAGGCAGACATGCTTGTAAAACGGATGGTGGGGCGGCAATTGTTAATTTTGTGATAAAAGCACCAAATGTGGCACATGTGTTGATAGATATATTTGGAACAAAAGTGGATATTGTGGATTGCTGGGGGTCTCGTCCGGTGCCACCAGGCCTGGCCCGCCATTTGGAGCCTTAACCCAAAAGCAGTGCGGCAGCTTCCAACTTTCTTTCCTTCAGATGGAGGTGGGTAGTTAAATTTTGATTACCTTACATTGTAATAAAATCTATTTTTCACTTTAACTTGTATGTAAATAATATTTGGGGTGCTGTAACAGCAGCATTTTGGAAAATTGCTACCAAGGTCATCAGAATGCCAATCTGCATTGGCCCAATATCCACATTTCTTCTAAATATATTAAGCTATATATGTACCAAATTTGGTGCTTTTATCACAAAATGAACAATAAGCTTTTACTATGCTGCCCCGCTATGAAGAGTAATGTACTTGATGTGGAAGGGTGCATCTTTATATGCAAAGGGACCCTCTTACCTTGGCTCATCACCCATTAAAATCGGATTAGGAATTAGTTTAACACTGCTGCATCGAGCCATCAGCATGCCTCTTTGTTCAGTCATCCTCCATTAGTTATCAGGACAATATACGAGGAACCTTCAATGTCAAAATGCCATGTATGATTGTTGTGATATTTTAGGGAGCCCTCAAACTATCAATTACCTCTACCTGCCATCTAACCATCTAGAGACGTTATATTTTCAACAGCAGAGGAGAGAAAGAGGCCACTGCAGTGTGTTTGAGATAAATGAGTTTCAGCTCATGTCGGTCAGTCAAGACAAAGTGAGGTTACGGTGCAATAGACGGAGTAGCAGCAGTCCAATGAATCAACCATTTCTTGTCTCTTCGAGAGACGGTCGGGTCCCTGTGCTTAAGTTCAAAGTCTACAATCAAATAATATCTAAAATCCTCTTCAGAATACCTCTGATAGTTTGACCGGGCCTCGCAAAGTTAAAGTACCCGCTGATTAGACTGTAACGGGTTCAAAGACATTTCCATACACTGCAGTCCACCAGACAAGCGAATCAGTCCCAGGTTAAAGTATTCTAATGGATTCCAAATAGTATTTGTCTCCGGCGAGATGAAAGTTTCAGTTTTTGCTGCTCTCTGTTGGAGCAGGTGGCGGTTGCGTTTGCTCCTTCACCTCCGACTGGCCTTCTTTCTTCTTCTTCTTCTCATCATCGTCCTTGAAGAAAAAAAGGGGAAACATGCCGAGGATACAGCCGATGCCGACACCAATGGCTTTGCCCTGCACAGAGGAAAACAGAATACAAAAGACAAAATAGAAAGTTCAGCTTTACAGCTCTGTCGTTTCCAGTAAATACCTCTTACATTTGACGTTTTAATAAGGGCTGTCGAAGTTAACGAGATAATAACGCGTTAAAGCAAGTTTGTTTCAACGCCACCAATTTCTTTAACGCATTAATGCAACTTGCAATTTTTAGGTTTTCAGTTTTTAAGTTAGAGTGAAGATACTGGCATCATATGAAACTAGACTGTTGTTGCCTGTTGGGCTTGAGTTTGCCATGTTATGATTTAAGCATATTTGTTATGCTAAATGCAATACCTGGACAATATCTCTCATTGTTTTGTGTTGTTAATTGATTTCCAATAATAAATATATACAAACATTTGCATAAAGCAAACATATTTGCCCACTCCCATGATGATAAAAATATTAAATACTTGACAAATCTCCCTTTAAGGTACATTTTGAACAGATTAAAAACAAAAAAATGCAATTAATCATGGATAAACATGCGATTAATTGCGATTAAATAATTGAATCAATTGACAGCCGTAGTTATTATACTTAGGTTTGTTATGTATTAAGTATTATGTCCAGTTTGATCTAAATTTGTCAATAAATAAGGATTCATCACCATTTTATTGCATGCTATTCATGCCTGCTGACTATAAAATTGAACAGGCAATGACTACAACTGAGAACTCCAAGACACTGAATTCCCCTTTACACTTTGACACGTATTCTACATGTTTGCAAGGAAATAAATCAGGGTATTGTGCAACATGCCAGGACCATTGCCATGACCTTTCACAGTCAGCTAGGAGCCTTTTAGTGCTAAACTAATCACTCAACGTAATTACAGTTAATTACATTTCACACTTGAGCAGTCACAGCATATTAAAAAATCATTCAGGTCTAATTTCCTCGCATAATGAAAGAGTGACCGAAGGGGCACATCACAGAGACTTGTGTTTCTGTTGCCAGTGTACAAACCGCCTGACCTGGTTTGATGTTTACGATGCATTACACAACTCATTTAATCCCTTGAATGCTCTTTGTAGTAGGTTCATTAATATCCACTCTGACTGTGGACTGTTTATGTTGAGTGTGTTTATTAGCCTGATAGGCTTTTGTCTGTCTTCACACACTAAAAAGTGAGACAAACATTTACGTAGGTCCCTGTTATACTAGAAGTGTGACAGAGACAGTTACTGTAGAGAGCAGAGTGGAGGTTAAAGGTCCCATATTATAAAAAGATATTTCCATGTCTTTTTTTGTATAAAGCAGGTTTAAGTGCTATATAAATACTGTAAAGTATGAAAACGCTAAATCCACAGAGAAATCCACACATCTCATATTCAGAAACTGTGCCTTTAAATAAGCTGTCAGAATTTCTGTAATTTTGTGATGTCAGAAATTTACAATATATAGACCATTTCACAATTTTAAAGGTTAAAATTCTAAATGTGTCCCAGTTTATTTCCAATTGCAGTGTATGTGAATGACATCAGCTGACAGGAAGTAAACATGAACCCAAACTGTTCCCTAGCAACGCAATTCTGCTGCAGTTCTGTTGAAATGCACTAAAATTGAGCGTTTCAGATAGAGGCTAAATACAGGCATATTCAGGCTATCAGTATGAAAAAAATAAAGTATTTTTTTTAACATGAAAACATGTAAACATGTTCTGGTAAAAAATGAAAATACAAGTATGAACCTGAAAATGAGCATGATATGGGACCTTTAAGGTGTGTGAGTTTTAGTGTGGTGTGATGATACCGACCGCGTGACTGCTGACTCTGGTCTGCCACATGTCAGCCTGTTTTGGGCTCAAGTCAGGAATCTGCATTCCCAGCCGATACGCCAAGGCCTCCACATAACCTGCCAACCTAAAGAAAAGAAGAGACAGACAGAAGAAAGAGTCAAATCAAAACCTACTACTGTAAAAGTGAGCCGCAACAATGAATTACTTCTAATCAGTAACCCATTAAGGTGCTTTGAGAGACAGATGATGTCCTTTCATTTTGTGGGAACAATTTTGACATTTCACAAGATGGAAAGCCTGTTCAAGCAGAGCAGAGACACATGGAAGACGTAAAGGTCAGTAACGGAGACATGTGATCGACAGAGAAGACTTAATATGCGAGTGTGTTCAGGCGCACAACGCAAAATATAAATACTATATACACACGGTTATGTCCTTGGCTCTAACACATTGTTTTCAAATGAGAAAAAGAAAGTCAAAAGGGAATATTATTAAAACTCTGTAATCATGACCACAATGACTTATGGGAATAAAATGCATCACTTAAACAAATGTGCTACAGGCACTCACAGGCATATTGAAATTGTGTTCAGGCTGTATTTTGTGCATACATTAAATTTAAAACCACTTATGTTTGTTTTGTTCCAGTTTGTAGATGTATTTCTACATTACATCTCACGATCCATTAAACCGCACGCATAGCAAAGTGAACAACCAAAGTAATCGATGGTAATGAAAAAAGACAAAGTAAATCAGCAGATGAATGTTCCAGTCTGCGCCGTGTCGATGCCATCTGTCATAAAACCAGCAGGACGTCAAATATCAGAAAGAGAGAGAGAGAGCAGTGCACTCTTCAGTGCTTTACATAGATGACAGAACAAAGACAGATTGCAGCGGATAAAGAATACTGTATCATTACAAACTCATCAATCATCCAAAACTTGTTTATTTCAATTGTAAAGCTGTAAGGTTTGTCTGATGTGGAGCCCTGAATAACACTATAACAGATAATGAGTTCTGTGTTACTGAAGTCACAGAGCCATAACTTATTCTCTGTGCCTTCTACAGTAGATATACAACTATTAAAATACTGATAAATCTGTTGTTTTTGGTAAAGAAAAATACCAAAATGACCTTTTAAGAACCTCATTTTGGGTATATTGCAACATCTAGTATAAGAAACTAATAAAGTGTGTCTCTCAGTTCCAATTATTTCAGAGCTGTATAGAGTATAAAACTGGGTTCATGGTGTACATGGTGATCTCTCTCAGGGCCCATCTATAAGACTCAAGCTTTTAATTGTGCTTCAGTGGTGCATATTGCCAGACAAATCTGTAATTACCATTAAGTTGTTTTTTCACACAACCAACCTGTGGCCTTTGGGGCCACTTTGCCCGGTTGGTAATCCAGCCTTGATTACATAATACACATCGAACTAATTGCAATTGCAAATGCAGTAACAGTAGTACGACCAAAATAGTAACTGAAAGTGATTGGAGAGCTGCTGTACCTTACTGTCGTGTGTCAGGTCTGAGCAAAAAAATATACAGAGCAGGTCAAGCAGCTCCAGTGTGAGAAAAGAAATCCCAGAGAATATTTTGAGCCAGGTCTGGATCAGTCACCGGCGCTAATGGATCCTCAGTTCACTGCACACACAAATAAGCTGCAGCTGGAGCTGTCGAGTCAGGGGAGTGATATGTAGCAAGTAGAATATTTCAGAGAAAGATAAGGAGACGAGGAGAAGAAGCCAGTGTGTGTATGTGTGTTGAGGTGTGTGTGTGTGTGCCTGGTGGCTTTAGCGTTTCATCACAGCAGAGCAGATAGTACCTTGACAGAGCGTGGATACAAACACTCCTGCCTTTGAGTCAAATCCAGGCCAAATATTTCACATATTTGCAACACAAGAAGGCAAAAATAATTTAGGGTTGTATCATAAAATAAAATAAATGCAGTATTCATAACACTGACCTGATGAAATGTACTTAGAAGCAAAGTCAGCTGGGGCTTGGGATCATTTCTGAGCATCAGACTCAGACAGACAGAAGGCTGAAACTCAACCTGGCTGCACCAGAAGCAATAAAAAAACCTTCCTGGAACAACAACTGAAATCTATTAACATTATCAGTGGGCAATAACAAAATCTGTGTTCTGCCGCGTTGGATTTGAGTAGTTAAAAAGGACACAGCTGCGCTCATATTATTGCTGGTGTTATCTAAGGAAACCGTTTGATGCAGAGAGCAGTGGTGCCGTTGGCTGGGATGCGGATCAAAATGAGAAAGATCAGGAACCAAATAAATGGAATGATAAATGAGCTGCAGTTGATGGTAAATATGGTGCGTTTCCAAATGGGTGGTTGGAGTGTCTTCATAGGAATCATCAGGATAAACTACTGTAGCACTGTGCCTCGACTTAAACAAGCATCCGCGCTACTAGCTCAGTCGACAGGAAAAAATATTGGCATTGGATGTTTCAGCAAACCAGGGATACGTTGAATGTCGACGTTTTTGCATTAGGTCAGAGCGACGTAGTTTAAAGAGCTGTTCGTTCGTGTCCCGTGTTCACAATGTTCAGTGTCATTTTCACTGTACAAACGTAGTAGTTTTAAGCCCAACTATATTGTTTTTTGTTGTTATGCGGTTACATTATTATTTGAACACAAACCATAACCTTTTATCTAACCTTAACCAAGTAGTTTTGTTGCCCAAGCCTAACCAATCGTTTCATAACGTTAACTACGTGGCATTGCGTTTCTTCAAGCGTGATATGAGACTGATATGAAACGTATTTATGAAACTTATTTTTGGTTTAGAAATGTTGACATTCAGTGTATCAGTAGTTTGCAGAACTGTCCAATGCCAACACTGTCTCTACTTGAGCAAAAACACTGAACAGATACTGGGCTTTAAACCTTCTATTGAGGAAGGCAAGCAAACTAGACTGTCCCTAAGGGGATCAATGATAAATCACCCTCTGTTAATCCTGACACACTTATAAGGAAAAAAATCTGATACATTCAACTATCAATCATCCATTCATTAATTGCCTTTATCCGCTTTCTTTAATACAAGGTCATGGAGTTTGCTCCAACCCAGCATGCAATAGGTGTAAATCAGAAATACAGACATGACATCACAAGGTTATGTGTCACAGTCAAGGAAGAGGAGTCAAATTTGGGACCCGATTTTTTATTCCCTTCAGCAGTGGAATCCAACCTGGGGGTCCCAACCCCCACTAGGGGTCGCCAAAGCTTCACAGTGGGTCATGAGGTCTTCTTGATTTTAAGGGGACAACTTTTTTTTTAAATATACAGCTGGCCTATATCTCAGCATTTCATTCATTTCTGTTAAGATATCAAAATCTCACAGGATAAGGGCACGGTGAAGACCTGAACACAAGCTATAATCAGTCTTCCCTCTCTATAACAATGGCTAAGCGTCACAGAGAAGAAAACACAAAATTAAAAAAAAAAAATCCAGAGATTTGTATTAAAAGTTCCTAAATTATCAGAAAAACTCATCTCTGATGCAGTATTCACAGGAAATAATCTGCTCAAAATTCATCCAAATGGCTTGTTTTACTCCAACTTCCTGCAGTTATTGCGTTCACTAATTGCAGTTGTTCTGTACTGTTATTGTTATGCATTGAATATAATATGAAACATCCATAAAATATGTCACTTAGTTAGGGGTGGTCAGTTTACCCAATGATAGAAAAGGGGTACCTTAAGGAAAAAGGTTGGGAACCACTGCCCTAGACCCCTGTTCTCTAAGTTTTTGTCCTGTTTTTTTTTCCAACTTAGTGTACTAATGCTTTACTGGCTGCCTCGTCTGCCACAGAAAGCCACTAATGCATTATGTCCATAAGGAGCACAAACAGTAGTTGAGATTAAGCTGTGCTGGAGGAGCATCTGTAGGCTGAACGGTCAGAATGACTCATCAGCTCAATTATGGACTTCAACGAGGTCGAGCTGGTTTCCTACATCTGTCAAAACACACACAACCATGCTGGAAAATATTACAAATCCACCCGAGCATGAACCCCTTCACACACACACATATGTGGATATAGTTGCACAGATTGCTCACCACAGACACCAAGACTTCATACATTTTATAGAAGAGCAGGGAGTCAGAGCAGCAGAGCTCAGTCACTGTCTCCTGGTTGAGGAAGACAGACGTTGAGTGGAAGGATTCACAAACAATCTTTGCGGCGTAATCACTACAATATTGACCAAAGAGACTCCAGAGGAACACTGTAGTGACAGCTACATCTATCTGTGCTGTTTGAGTACACTTCCCTCAGACTACAGTGCAGGAGCCTAAATGCAGTTTATTGATGTTTGACTAATAGGCAATTAGCAATAATTTAAATTCACATGTAAAACAAGTGCAATTTACCTGCTTCATTGAGTTAGAAGGAATTGGAGGGAATATTTACAATATTTACATTATTTACAGGGGGAAGTAGTGACAGTTCATATTTACAGTAATGTAATAAGTTAATTGTTTGATTCCGTGCACATGTGTACAAATGTGTGTGGATAATTTAAAGTGCATAAAATCTCATTTTTATTACATTTGTAATATTTATAAATGGGTACTATGATTGTGGATTTCTAGTAACTGTGTACCTTTAATCTCTCTCTCTCTCTGTAACTATTCTTGCTTGAATTGGATATGGATGGATAATTATTCTGTACTAACTTTTTCTTGTGTTGAAGTAAACTTTACCGAGGGGTCCTGTGGCTTTTTTGGTGTGGATTACAATGAGGGGAATCGTGATTCTTGAGCTTGATTCATTGGAAACCCTCATACAGGTTTATATCATAATGTGCAACAAATTACAATCTAAGTGGGTCTGTATAAATGTTAGTTTACATCTATAGAAATAGAAAATACCAGTGATGTATTTGTCAAGTAAGTAAGTAAACGGTGATCTAAATGAACACAGGGCTTCCGTTCACACTTTTTGACTGAATGAAACCAAAAATTAATTTCCTCTGACTAACAATGACGATGGATTTCTTTGAGTCTTTCCAGCAAATGTAAACTAAAGGAAGCTGAGGTCCTCACTGAGCATGTTGGCTGCATTTTAATCAATCTGTAGAGCTTTTAATTTGGCTCGTTTGAGAACAATTCTAACTGAACATCATTACACCCAGACTGCCTGTGAATGGGGCTCTTGATCCTCTTCCAAGTGAATTGCGGTGCATTTTGTTAGGAGGGAGACTGTATAATTCAAGCCAACGGCTGGAAACTAAATATGCAAATTTATGGGTACATGGACAGATTCACAATTCTGTTTTTTTTTTTCTACATTTGCTGTTAGCAAAGACACTGAATAGGTTGAGAACAGCAAAGAAGAGTACATGCTAGAGCTGCAACGACTAGTCCATTAATTAATATGTCAATTAACAGAATTCATTCAACAAATCAGCAACAATTTTAATCATTTGTTATTCATTAAAGAGGACCTATTATGCTAATTTTAAGGTGCATACTTATATTTTGGGTTTCTACTAGAACATGATAACATGCTGGAGAGCTCCTTCAGCGACAGGCTGCTCCAGCCAAAATGTGTGAAGGAGCGCTATCGCAGGTCCTCCCTTCCTGCAGCTGTCAGACTCCACAACCAGCACTGCTCCCAGTAGACCACTTACACACCAAAAAACTGACAATAACTGCACTATACTGTATAATGACTGTGCAATATCAATACTACTCAGGTGTAATTCATACTGTGTAATATTTTCAGGTGGAATTTCATTCTTACTCTGCAATATAATTTTCCCACTTGTACAATTGTGTTTATAGTCTGGTAATAGTCAATACTGTATATATTGTTCTCATTTTTAATATTTCCCCCTGTTTATATTGTTAATATTATTATATTACTTTCTATTTAAATTGTTCATATTTTGTTACACTTTTGTTTCGCATTTTGCACCGTGTTGTATCTTGCTTTTTGTTTTTTACCGATGCTTCTTGTTTTTTTGCACCATCCCCTTTGCTGCTGTACACTGCAAATTTCCCCTCGCTGGTGGACTAAGTCAGTCCAAAAAGCTATTCACTGTTCAAGTGGTTCCCTGTGGATCTGAGCAAACTAAATACTGCAACAAGTTTACAGTAAAGAGGCATCTGGGGTCTCCTCATCTGTCAGCTTCTGACAAAACAACCTCAGCAGAAAGTCGACTGCACCTCCTCTTCAGCTCTCAACTGCTACTAAAGTGCCCCTGACTCCCAAAGTAATCTAAAGCACAGAGTTTGTTGTGTTTCTCCTTTGAAATGAACATAATGCAAAAATTGCAGTGAAAGGAAGGACACCTGCAGGAGCTCCACTGACACTCACTAGCAGACAAACAGCCTTCACACTCACTGGTGTAAATCCATCAAAACAAAAAAATAAAGCCTCTCTTGTCTGGTCTAACCGAGCCTCACCTTGACAAACGGGCCACAAGGGCTCTACTTTCCAATTGTGATGGAGTGGCAAACACAGACGCTCACACAGAGGCACGACTGAGTGTGTGTGTCCACTGAGAGCGTTTACAAAGGCCACAACAACTCAGCTAATCAATCACCCTAAAACGGTGCAAAGGCATCTTTCTACCCAACTGTCGATTTAATACCTTCTCTGTTGTGCTGGCTATGTCTATTTAAATGAGAGAGGGTAATAATCTGTTATATCACTGGTTGGAGGCCTCTTCTATTACTGTAAGTGTTATGGTTGGCAGGTTAGTAAGATGATTATGGTCCATGTGGCCACTAGGAGGCCCTGAGGTGGATAATAGTCATGAATCAGCTGACTGAACCTGATACAGCACTGCAATCTTTTGAAAAGATCCAAGACAAGGATAAAAAAAACCCATCAGCTTCCACTTCTCATGGATCATTATGCTTTTATCGACCAAACTTGATCACATGCTGCAGACAACTGTGGCAGTCATTGTTCTGTTTTAGGTTTACTGCATAATGTGAGAGGAAGGGAGAATGAAACTGTCTCTAGATTATTTTGTTTCTGTCAGTGGGAACAAAACAACAATGAAGAAAGCAGAAGGAAGAAAACAGAGATCAAAACAATACACTTGAATCCTGATTTGTATTAATGAGGCAAATTTAGTGAGGTTGAATATGTTTTACATGAAATATTCAGTCCATGTTAAAACAGACAATAAGACTGGTTATTAGAATCAAAATTATACTATATGTATAGGGTAGAGTTATGCACAAAAATGCATCTTCCTTCTATACTGCACAAACCCAGAACTTACGTCAATATATTACAGGTTGATAAAAATGTGCCTGATCAGACTTTTTACAGATCATACATATATAATGTTGCATAAAATCTTCCCAACTCCTAGTACACAATGCAATCCAAGTATGATTAAATAAATGAGGAACATAGTGCACTTAAAATTTTCATTAACTAATGTATTCATTTTTTAAAGATTCAAATTACTTTGTTAAGCAATCTCTTATGAAAGCTTTTAAATTAAGGCTGTCAGTCCATTAAAATATTTAATCGTGGTTAATCACACAATTGTCCATAGTTAATCGCAATTAGTCGCACATTTTTTATCTGTTCAAAATGTACCATAAAGGGAGATTTTTCAAGTATTTAATACCCTTATCAACATGGCAGTGGGCAAATATGCTTGCTTTATGCAAATGTATGTATATATTTATTATTGGAAATCCATTAACAACACAAAACAATGAAAAACCCTCACAGGTACTGCATTTAGCATAAAACAATATGCTAAAAATCACAACATGGCAAACTCAAGCCCAAAGGGCAACAACAAATACATTTAAAACTGAGCCCGCTACAACCTTCGAAAGAGCAGCGTTCCGTCGAATTTCCAAGAGGTTAATTAAAAATCGTAAAATGCTTTAATGTGTTAAAGAAATTAGTCCAGTTAAAATGAATTTGCGTTCACGCGGTGTTATCGCATTAACTTTGACAGCCCTATTTTAAATGCATCAAACTGAAGTAAGTGTCTGACATCCTCTACATCTGTTAATAACTAGATTAACATCAAGATTTAGTTCTACAGTGCAGTCTACGGAAGTTTTTTTCATTTTTACATTATTCACTCATAAACTGTTGGTTAAGTCGGACTGCGTTCTCCTCTCCTCATTTAGACACACCTTGTTCAGACTGTCTCGATTTAATCAAACCACACTGAAAAATTTAAATTATTCTTTTCTTATTCATAGTAATAACCCCTTTTGTGCTTCGCAGTCTTCTTTCCTCTGGGACACAAAACCTCTGGTAACTGCATTTTTCTTTCCCCCGTGCTGCTCGTGCTTATCTTCCTCTGGGCGAAATCCAATAATGACTGTTTAATTTGGAGCAATTTAATGACTTAGCCTTCACCAAAGGGAGAGGAGTGGGATAGTCCTCTAACTTCATATATACCTGGGTGGAAACAAGCACTGTATTGCTGCAATAATGCGTGTAATGTGATATACACTATGATGTCAACATAGTTTTTCTTAACATTTCATCTTTTGAGTGAATGAGGGTAATGCCTCTAAATCCTCTACAAGCTGCCATGATTTGCAGAGACTTTAAGGGTAATAATTGCCTGTCTGTGTGTGTGTGTGTGTGTGTGTGTATGTGTGAAATTCTTACCCTAGTCCTGCCAGATCAGACACCAGGTTGCCAAGGGCAGCAGCTGTAGAAAATGCGAGAAGAGACATGATTACAAAATGAGTTTTGTATCGAGGGCAGCCAAAAGGCACAAGACACAGAATGTGTTTGTCTGGAGTTTCTCATCATGTGAAACACAACAAATTACACACTTTTCCATCTGCCACTCAGAGGTATACACCTGGAGTCCTCTGCTAAATTCATTCCCCTCATTATCAATATATGAAAGGCATGATGTCAAGAAAAAATATGTACTGCATAACCCAGAATGTGTACAAAACATGTGCATAATAAGCGACTTCAGGAAACAAACTAAAAGCAGTTGAGAGGCTGAGGTCGGGCCGGGTTTGCTCGTCCAACACGCTACCAAAATAAGTCGCTGAGATCCGAAAATACGTTGAACAAAATCTTATTTAATGAACATGATCAACTTATCAAGTGCACAAAATCAGGATAATCGACAGCGATCAAAAGAAAATGCACTCGCCCTCTCTTCCCTCCTACAATAATATTTAGCCTCATAATTAACCATAAAAGCCTCTTCATCATTTCTATTAAAAAAACACAGAAAATATGGGTCAGTAATTATTTTCTGCTTATTTTTACCATGTTGGTTTTTGCCCAGGATATGATGGACAACCCGAGTGCATTCTGGGATCATTAAGGAGGCAGATGCAATGCTGAAGCCCACCATTACTGTTGAGCATAATAACTTCTCATGAATAATCAGAGCAGGGGAGCAGTAGTGTCCAAGGAGGAGAGAATGAGGCCATATTGAAATAACCAATGAGCCCGGAGCCGATCTCAGTGTGATTATCCCTGAGTTGGGAGGTGTAGCGTTAACGAATTGGCTTGTCCTGTTGCTTGTACGTTACTGTACAGTACTAGTGGCTCCTAAAAGAGAGAATAAAGTCTGCACTTTGCTTGCTGTTGTCCGTGACCCTGAGTTCAGAGTATTGCTGCAGCTGCCGCAGCGACACGGACACCCTCAGGGGAGCGGAAACAAAGCAGCAGTGCGGTGCCATCTCTGCTGAG
>CAKALG010014618.1:0-21210 GCA_916700815.1 Helicolenus hilgendorfi
AAAAAAAAAAATCAAAAACACAGTTCTTTTGCCAAGACCTTCAGAAATCAGGTACATTCATGGGCCAACCATACTTAAGTATATCTGCTAGACTTTCCATGCCAACATTTTAGAAAAATGTTGATAATCCCTCATTCTTATGTACTCATATTTAATAGATTACTGTATTCTTATCTGTAAAGGTACAGACTGGCATTACCAAATAAATAAATATTATATAGATATACATCCCGCTCGCCAAACTAGATCTACAGGCTTAAAATG
Organism: Helicolenus hilgendorfi; assembly: GCA_916700815.1. Taxonomy (NCBI): domain Eukaryota; kingdom Metazoa; phylum Chordata; class Actinopteri; order Perciformes; family Sebastidae; genus Helicolenus; species Helicolenus hilgendorfi. The sequence goes on from CAKALG010014618.1 coordinate 265, forward strand.
AACTGTAGTAAAAAATGACTAGCTCTTTTGTTTTGTCTGTCTCTCTGTGGTGTGGGTTGTTCATCAGCATGCGTGGTAACTGTGTGTGTTTGTTAAGTGCGTTTATTGCCCCTCTGGATTAAAAAATCAACTGAAGCGTGAAATAAACAAAAGGCAAACTATGATATGGCTTCTCTCTCCCTGCAATTACTAGGCAATGAAATGTATCATTCATTATCACATAGATGCTAGCACACATCACTAACCTTCCATGGCTTGAAATGCCTACAACTAGTCAGAGATCCAAGATTCAACAGATTCATTCACTACTGTGTGAGAAGTCAGGTCACTTTTATAATAACCATCAATTATAAATGGTAAATTGATAGTTAAATAAACTTAGTTAATAGTTTTTACTGTGACTAATTATTGGTGATGCTATAATTTATTCCAATAAATGGTTTGTAAACCATCTATAAACATGATTTGTGTGGATATTATTTAGAAATAATAAATGATTATAATACCACATTAAATGATTGATAAATACTTTATAAAGCATCTATAAACATTAGATAGTTAATACTTTGTCAATGGTTAATAATTGTTTTCTGTTCCATTTATCTATGTAATGTTTATAGATGTTTTGCAAACTTTCTTAAACGTTTACAAATAATTATGTAAATCACTAACAAATATGTAATGTAGTGTATAAAATATTATGATGTCTGCAACAATAAACTGTCAATCGTTTATATATTTTTATTAATATAATCAGAAAGTAATTGTTATCATCTCTTATCAGCTAGGATACAATACAGAATTTATGAACTAAGTATTACATATTACCCAAACTAATAATAAAATAACAGGAATAATAATATTACTAATAATTAGTAAATGTCAAGATTATCATTTCATTGTTTGTTAACAGTAAAATAACTATTAAATAAGTTTAATTAATTATCAATTCATCATTTGTAAATTATGGTTATTATAAAGCTTTACCACTTTCCTACTGTACGTCACAACTACATTACTGTACCCAGTATTTTCAACATCTAACATCGTCATATTATAGGACCGTAATAATAAAAAGAGACATATACGCAGAGTCATAAGTGTAATGCTTAATTGAGGAGTGACATATGTGGTTCCCATAGTTTACCATATAATCCAGTTAATTGTGGTCCAGTTGAACTCTTACCCAATCACATCCCGAGATTTGAAAGTTTTATGCTGCCAATTTATGCACAAAGGGGATATGTCTCATTGCACTGCCAACAATATAAGTATATTGTGCAATGTGCAGTAGCGCCTCCGCAATTGAATTGTGTCCTCTCCTTTGAGCTACGACACAGAGAGAAAGGAGACTGAAAACAGTTTAAACTCACACCTCTATTGATTTATCCTTTATTGCTTGAGATTTATGAATTATTGTAAATCTGATGGTGTCTCTCATAATACTTCCACAGGCTTTTTAAATCAAGCTGACAGGCTTATTATTGAGCTCCGGCAGTGAAGCCAGCGTAGCATGGAGGAATGTACCATCCCTGATCCAGAGGGAGAAAATATTACCCAACACTCCCCGGTGGTGAGAGGTTGTTGCACCAGAACTACGTCCCAAAACAATTGCCATGGCGCTCTCCATCAGTCACAGCAATGAAATAGCGTCGGCCTAACAATAATGGAATCTAGAGCCACTCACGCTGTAGATCAGTCCCACCTTCGTTGATATTGCATGACTTTTCTAACGCACTAATAAATATTACAGTACTGTCACTCTGCGCAGTATGTCGTGCATGCGTGGGAATAAGCCTGATGATAATTTATATGGATTCAAGTAATGCATTAATAATAGATGCACACCATAAACAAAAGGCGATGTGTGGGGTTAGGCCTGCAGAAAGTAACAAATAACATTGCAGAAGTGTCTCCTAAACAGTAGCCCTCTACAGAAAAGAATGGCTTCACCATTGTTAGATGTTTTGGTATACTTTACTGACTTGGGGTGGTAAAAATGAGCAATTGAAGTTCAGTTTTTGCTACTTGAAAAGAAAAAAAAGACAAAAACTCTTGGCAGGGATGGGAGAGAATGAATGCTGTCAGAAAAGCATCCAATCATCATCCATGTTTGCACAAGAGAAGAATCTGAAAAGTGACTCTCTCTTACATAGCCCGACGCATTACACTTGAAAAAGCCCCATGCAATATAAGTGCTCGTCTTAACTCAGAAGAACAGCCTAAGCTGCGTGCCTCATGAATAAAACTGTGGTCTTTAAAATGTCCTTCTCTCGCTACTCTCTGTCCTTCCACTCTGTATTTTATGAAGTATTTTTAAAACTTCCATTACGCCGAAGTAGAGGGAATATGCCTTGGTTTCTAATGTACCCCGAATCTACCTGATATACTGTATCTCATATTTATCTTTGGCACCACGGAAAATGAAAATGTGTCTGTATTTTTTTGTGAGCTGCCATTCAGTTTTTATCAGAACCAATCAGCTGCCTTCACACAACACTCCGACATCCATGCTGCTTGATAATAAAATGTTTCGGGGGTTGTTGTGTTTTTTCCCCCAATTCTAATTTATGAGCTCAGACTGAGATTAAACCGATTCAAATTGTCCAAGATTCATATTCCAATTTAGGGAACACTGCAGATTAGATGAAGCACTATAGAGAGAATAGCATTAACCAATTTGGACACAGTTAAGAGCCTTTATTCCCTTATTTTTGCATTATGAATTGGCAATGCTTAACATGCTATGCACTCCTAAAACATGAAATGGTCACTGATGTTCACTTGAAACCATGACAGAGAAATGATGAATTCTTCCTGTTGGAAACCGTTATCTGCTATGCGATAAGTGTGGCATTTTTTATTACTGCTGAGGTGTATTCAGTGTATTCAGTGTTTCGTACTGTGGCTTAAACTATTAGTAGATTAGGTTACAACTGTATATATGCAGAGGGTCACTGCTGCGTCGTCCACATGACAGGCTACAAAGCTGTCAGACAGAGATACTCAGCAGGCCTGTAAGGTTTCTGGTAAATGGATAAACAAGCATGCAAATCAATCATTTGTCATGCTGATAATATCACTGATGAGATTCCTCTCTCCCGGCTTTGCCATTTAATTTTACTGAAACATCTGATGTACAAACCATTTCAGCTTGGTGTATTTCAAATATTCATTTCTCACTATTGGGATTTCCTTGTTCAATGTTTGATTGTATTCTCAACTCAAACCTCTTTTGACTGCTGCCAGCATTATATTGCATTTTTTAAGCGTCTCTATGGGACGGCGATGACAATGTGTCAGTAATCCAGACTGAAATATCTCAACAACTATTGGATGGATTGCCATACAGACATTCATGGTCCCCAGAGGGTGAAACCAACTGACTTTGGTGGTCCTCTGACTTCCCGTTTGGCACCACAATGAGGTTGACATTTTTGGCTTTTGGTGAGGTGTCTAAATGTCTAAAACTATTGGAAGGATTGCCGTGACATTTAGTACAGACATGCACGTCCCCTTCGGGATGAATTTTAATGACTGACTTAAATTACTGACTTTTCATCTTGTACCATCATCGGGTCAAAATTGTAAGACCCTTCAGCCTCTGCTGCATTTTGTATTTAGTGCTAATTAGCGATTGTTAACATGCCTTGACGCCAAACTAATATGATGAACATGGTAAATATTATACCTACAGCATATTTGCATTGTCACTGTGAGCATGTTTACACGCTGTGCCTAAATGCAGCCTCACAGAGCCGCTATAGCGTGGCTGAAGAATATTAGTCTTGTTCTCTTTCACTGGCAGGTTAAATAACACTTCACAGTGATCACAATAATTCAACCTGCCATACATCTACTTAGTACTATTTAAGTTGGCATAAATTAATCCCTGTGATATCTATAGCTGTGTTAATTCATAGACACGGTGACAGAGACACGGAGATAGAGCAGGTTCATGAAAAGACATACAGTACATTTTCCACATACGATACTAAAGCACAGTATGTCGCTTTTAAATGAAGTATAATTGTGTTGACTTAAAAACAAAAAAAAAGACTGTGCTCAGATTTCCAGTTGAGTCGAGTGTTCTGCCTTCCTCTCTTCCTGCACAGGGAATTATGTAAGGAAAACCTACCCAGCCTTCTGTGTGCATTAGTAATCACTCTGTCCTCTTTTTCCCTGGGTCAGCCACATTGCTGGGGGTAGAGCAGCTGAATGCTGATGGGACCAAAGCAGTGGCCACAATCCCATTTGAGCAGTCACTGGTACTTTGCCTTAAATGCTTTTCAATCTGCTGGAGATCACATTAGGCGGCTCCTTCTTATCGACTCATCTAAAGAGTTTATATCTTCATCTAATTAAGGACAGTGCTTCCTTAATAGCTCGATGCTTAGGCTGAGTTATTTCATAAGCGTGTAGCTTGGCCAACAGTCCGTTATGTGGTACTACACCGTCTGCTTAAAAACGCTATGTTCATACTACCCAGTTTTGTCTGGTGTCGTGGTGATAACCATGGTTACTGTCATAATAGACCTATAAAGTGTAAAGTATAAACTGACAGAAGGGTGGGACAATTACAAATCGGTCTGCACTGCAACTTCTGCACCACGGACAGTGGCTACTGGTATTTCAGAGCCACCATAGATTCTAACTTGCACAAACCTCAGTCAGATAAAGGATAAATGAGTCAGGGAGACTAGACTAACATATTCAACTCTGCCCCAGCACTCTCTCTGCTACTAGGGTAAGGAGAGGTGGGCTGTCATGTTAACCAGTGGGCAACTCTGGGGTCTGAAAAGTGAAGCCTAAGTGCCTTAAACTTGCATTCTTTCTAACAGCCAGCAGGGGGCGACTCCTCTGGTTGCAAAAAGAAGTCTGATTGTATAGAAGTCTATGAGAAAATGAGCCTACTTCTTCACTTGATTTATTACCTCAGTAAACATTGTAAACATGAGTTTATGGACTCAATCACTAGTTTCAAGTCTTCTTTAATACAGCATGATGTTCATTTAGTAAATTATGGTCCCCTTTTGAGTAAAATAGACCATAAAGCAGGGGATGTTTTAGGGCCTGGCTACCTTCCGATACCTTGACACATCATTATCACGGCGTTGTCAAGTCTGGGAGTGGCCCACGTTTTCATCTTAGAACTTGTACCCTTTCACAGTGTGTTTTCAGTTCATGAGAGTTAATCGTAACATTTTGGTCACCTAAAAAATGCCTTATTCAGCGTTCGGTTGTACTTAGATCCACCCTCTTGTTTCACTTCTGGTTGCAAAAAGCAAAAAGATGGCAACGGCCAAAAAACCAAGATGGCGACGGCCAAAGTGCCAACTCAAGGCCTCAAAACAGCAGTCCACAAACCAATGGGTGATGTTACGGTTACTATGTCCACTTCTTATATACAGTCTGTGAGGTTAACAAGGGGGGTGCATTTTGGTCATTTTGCTAACCAGGGGAGTGGCATCCCCCCTCAAATCGCCTACTGGGCACAGCTATGGTAAGGAGATGTTCATCATTATCTCTATTTTATCATAATTGTAGTCATTACACGGAGGCTCTTTTAACAAGTGTGTCTCTGTAACTCTTCAGTAATTCCTGGACTATAAATATCCTGAAATCTCTCCATATGTGCTGTAGGCTTACAGTGGTGAGTGTCAGCTTCTTGATATATTGTATCCCCTACCTGAGAGACTTAGTGAAGTTGACAGGATCACGGTTCAGGCAGATATGAGATGGGTCCAAGGTGTCCGCTGCCAGGGCCTGCCAGCTCTGCCTGTTACCATGCTGCTCTGTGTGTCACGAGGGCAAAGCCTCCTATTTAGACAAGGGAATGAAAGATGGGGCTGTGATGTATTATGCATGTGAATGCAGGGGAGGCAGGCATCTGCACTAACAAGCCAAGTCCCTTTCACAGGGCAACACACCGGCTTCTCCCTGTCTTCACCCTTCACAAATATAGACTGAACTACTGTATGTTGATTCCTATGCAACACTGCAGGGAACACTTCATAAATTTTTTATTATTTAATCATTTGCAAAACCATTAAAATCCATACGTAGTAGTCTTTTGTCAGGAATAAATATGTCAAGGGAATCAACTTATCGATATACAGGACAGCTCTTACATCTAAAGCCTCGGTTATACTCTCCGCAAGGACGGTCGCAGGATATTTAAATCACCATATCTGTTAGCCCTTTTTGCTGTCCTTGCACCGTACGCTGGTTCCCTCTTCCACCACCTTGCTGACACCAGTGCCAAAGCTCGGTCTATCTCTGAATTGTCTGCATTTTACACAATAGATTGATTTCATGGATGAGATCAATGCCAAAAAGCTTGTACAAATTAATACAAAACATCTGCATTTTTTGTAACTTGTCTGTAGTGGCTCTTGGTTGGTTTCCATCAATAAACAATTTCTGAAATCCTTCCAATTGGGCAATTTGGCATAAGATTTATTTAATAAATAGCCCTTTAGCTGGACCGCATTCACTTGCAGAATGGGCCGCATCCCAAAGAAGGCTGTTGACAATAAAAGCAGCAATAAACCAGCCAGTCTGTCATGAACGGACTGTTCAGAAGAGGAGCCAATCGTCTCTTTCTGTTTGCTGTTTTGATGAGCCTGTTGCTGCTGTTGTGGACTCATTCAGCTCTGTGACTGCAGATCAGCTTCTGTCAAACCATTTTGTCATCCTCATCCGTCTGATGTTAATATTTAGAGCTATGCCACTGAGATGTACGAAGGCATACCTAACTAGAATTACCACCTTGCGGTCGTATGCCTCCGCCAACCAAGTCAGTCAAGTTGCAGTTTACATCCAATCTGTCCAAAATGTCATCACTTCATCATTTTATCTTATTAGACATTTGCATTAAATTGTCATAATTAGCTAATTAATTCTTGAGTTATGGCCAAAAATGTGTTTTGAGGGTCACAGTGACCTTTGACCACCAATTCTACATCCTTGAGTCCAAGTGGACGTTTGTGCCAGGTTTGAAGAAATTCGCTCATGGCGTTGCTGAGACATCGCGTTCACGAGAATGGACCGGATGTGAGGTCACAGTGACCGTGACCTTTGACCGCCAAAATTGTATTGGTTCATCCTTGAGTCCAAGTGGATATTTTTATCAAATTTGAAGAAATTCCCTCCAGGCATTCCTGAAATATCACGCTCATGAGAATGGACTGGACAGACGCAGACCAACGTACAAGCAACCTGAAAACATAATGCCTCAGGCATAAAAATCCATCTCAAATAGCCTATCCCTCTGTCTAGGAAGACAGCATATTATCTTTTTTCAGTGGTCTGATCATATGATTAATACTGTAATTCGTCAGTTGTCATGGATACAGACGTTCCTAAGTCTCATTCCTTCTCCCCATTATTTATAACTTTGACTGCTATGACAACTCATGGTGTCCTTTGGGGTCAAACACTGGAAAAACAATTATTGAACACAAAAGCCAAAGAGTTAATTATCAGCTATATTTATATACATTGTTTTACAAGAAACTGTACAAACATTAACAAGCGCTGTGAAGTATGAAACATGCAGTCAAACAATTGGAAAAGATAACATCGCTATTACGTAAAGCCATGTCAATTCTGTCAACTTAAGCTCATTCCAAGTTATCTACGCCCCCGTCGCACATTTCGAGGACTTGCATATTCTCCACATCAAAGTTTGTTTGTTAAATGATCATTTATTACATATAAATTAGTATAGACTGCCTCATATACATTTTGCAATTGTTTTGTTTATATTTCTCTACTCTTGTAGCCTGCTGTTATATTGATATTCCTCTTAAAACGTTGCTAAAGAGAAAAATCGATTCATTTCATTTCATTACCACTACATAGAAGGAGCACTGAATGCTTTATTTCAGTATGGGTGATAAAGTTGTGAATAATTAAGCAGCCAGTCTGGCTTTTATAACAAGCAGACTCATTTCAACCGACTTCAAAACATTAGACTGGCCCTATTCACAGGCAGACCTCATATTAGAACCCAGTTAATGGTTCTGCATCAAATTATTCTGAACAAACACAAGAGCTGTGGAATGCCAAAATAGGAATTAAGAATTAATTTGTAGGGTAATTGTAATGCAAATGAAGGCAGATGTCTACCCCAAAAATGAAATTCACATTTGCTATTCTTGTGATCTTGGGGCAGGATCCCAAATTGCGTTTTAATGTGCTCTCTGACAGTGGTGATTTTTAGGGAAAGTTTTGAGCATTGTGTGGAATGGATCAGCTCCAGACTGGAAAATGGAGCTTCCTGCAGTCTTCCACAAAAAAAAAGATCAAATATATTTTGAGGTGGACTTCCCAATTAATATTCTTGATTTGCGAGATTGGTCTTTCTCACATGATATTAGTATTCATGTCATGCGTTAAGGATACGCCACAGGAGACAGCATTAGCGGCACATTGTACAGCCAAGTGAAAAATTAAACTCCATGACTACTCTTTCAGCTGTTATATTAATGGCTGCACACACATTTATTGAACAAACAACATCAATCAATGGTATGTGTGTTTCTGCGCTGTGTGGTACGATAACTGGAACATGTACTTTGTAAAACGTGTATGGATGATTAGGAAACGTTGCTGTTGAATGAACAAAAATCAGGAATCTGGTTGTAGAAGTTCTGATTGATTATACATGTGCATTCAACACGCAAATATTAAACATTTGGAAATTACAGGGAGGCTCTATCTATCCCCACAATGCCCTCCTACCTTAAGTAAAGAGAAAAATCCCTGTATTCACATTCAATAATAGCAGAGTAGTAGGTCAAGGAAGTGAATAGTATGCTGCACTACAAAGAAACAGAGCAGTAACAGTGAAGTAATGCCTTTAGCCAGTATGCAATGTCCTCATCCCATGATATAATTATGCTGATTATTTTACTCCAATGCTACATGCATACATGCATGCGTACATACATACATAAATAATGCATAAAACTACACGTACTACTTTGAAAAATCCTCCGGGAAAGCAAGGGGAAAATGCTAATTTACAATGTTCTCTGGGGTTTTCATATATTTCCATCTACCATTTGTGATATTACTGTAATAGCCTGTTTACAGTGAAATGTATATAATAAATTAATCTACAATTAAATATGTGATTAAAAGGTATCTTCTTAACCACACCAAAGTGTGTGAATGTCTTAAAGAGATGGCAGTTATTGTGTCTCTGCTATGCTAAGCAGGTTAAGCTTTTAGCAACTCTAGCTTAAGTTTAGCTGGTGTGATGATTTAGCTATGGCTGCCTTACCAATGTGTGATATCAACCTTAATTATCAAGATGTCGGTTCGTCAAACATGTTATTTTTCAATTACAGGAAACAACTACTAGAAAAATATGTAAATTAGCTTTACTTAAGGCTAGCTAAGGGGCCTTCTCAGCAGCTATACATGTAGCTTCTGCAGCTAAAGTGCAGTGTTTGCAGTTAGTTTTTTTAGCTCTGTTTTTGTACTTAGTGCACTTCTGTTTTAATGGAAATTACACTTCTCTGTGGCATAAAATGTGCTGAGTTTCTCATAATGAGGTCTTGTTAAAACAACAAAAAGATAAAAATTAAAGCCTAAAGAGCAGACACTGAGGTCTATGTGAGAGAAATCGCTAATTATCGCTTGCACAAATTGATTAACTTTTACTTTACGCTCGGGATGAGACGCAGTAAGAGATTGCAATTATTGCGCACAGTAGATTGATCTGTGTGCTTACACTAAGAAGTATTTTGAAATAAGGCGCCTGCACACTAGAAAGAATCAGTCTGATCCCCCAGAGGTGATGTCAATTTTCGCGGATGAATTTTTTCAAACGACGGCTCACTTGACCACAGTTTACTATCATGACCGAGTGCATGCCTAATGTCCCAGTTGGCAATCCCCTAGACAACAGACTTCTCATATTATTATAAGCTATTTGATTAACGTTGTCCAAAGAATCAATATAATGATATACACCCTTAGTTGTCATGCATTATTATAAACATTTACATAGAGTTTTAGAAAGCCTTATACATCTATTTTAATGACTGTGCTTGTAGTGCATTATAGACATGACCTTCATGTAAAGTGCTTCCAAAATATCTATAGTGGGAGAGACCCATTATCTTATCATATGGACAGAATACGGACACGTGTAATGAAACTGAGGTCAGTGGAGCAGAACACTGGACTTGAGCTCACTGTAGAGTTAAACATGTAGAGAAATTAATCTACAGTATATTCACCATGTTAAACAATACCAAGAACTTACTGACACTATACTGACTGACTATATTTATTGGCACTGTGCCAGCAGCGCGTTGTTCCGTGTACATTATGTGATATCATACATGTACGTATGAGGACTCTGCTTGTATAATAACTGATAAATCAGGACGCCTGTTGACCTTGTTCATTATGCAGATAGAGTAAGCTGCGCCTGGAGAAAATCTATTTGTCACAGCTTTGCTCTAGTTCTTGTCATCGCTCTACTCGCCGAACAATTAGTCAACAAGTCAGGAACCAGTGGGTGTGTATGTTTGGGAAGTACTTTCATAAATGGATAAGGGCATGCATGAATATTAAAATCATTCCAGATGCTGGGCTTTCTGCACCTTACACGCACTTACCAGTTAAATGGGTTTGCATTTCATTTGCGGCCCCATTTGGAATGCAGTGTCTCTTGTGGTGGAACACCTGGTCTTGTTAATATAGTGCACAAATCCACATTCTGCCATCTGCAGCAGTGATGTCAGCACATCAGTGGGCAACTATTCCCACCACTGCATCTCCCAGAATCAGTGACGTTAGATGGAAGAAAGAGGTGCTGATGAAGAGAGGGACGAGCAGAGGGAGAGATAGAGGGAGATGAAAATCCCCGCGGTGAGCGGGGTTTGATGGTGCTGGAAGCCAGCGCTCCCTAGAGAAACAGTTTCTGAGCAGCAGAGATGGGGAGGATGGAGAGAGGGGCCACGTGCAGTAACTCTTCTGTATGCTTCTGGCTAATTATCAACCCAACAAGGAACAACCAGCTGCTCACATCCACCACACACCATTAGACTAATATCACACATTAGCATGAGGAATATTCGTCGTGCCTTCTTGGAAAAGACGAGCATTCGTAACATCTGATGGGTAAATTGACATTGCATATCTTGAAGCGAGGTTTTGGTAAGATATCATTTCTCTTGTTTTATATGGGACCAATTATGCTTTTGTGCATTTTCCCTTTCCTTTACTGTGTTATATAGTACATTTAAAAGGTCTGCAAAGTTATAAAGTTCACATCAAAGGGAGTTACTCTCCCCCACAGTGAAACGCCTTGCTTGAAGTCACGCCTTTTCTTCTGTAACGTGGTGATGTCACCGAGTAACATCTCTGCATAGTACCTGCCTAGCGGCTCGTTTGGCACGCTCTCAAAGCAAAGCTAGTCAGAGCTGGAGTGAAGTCCGAAGAGTTTGGTTCGATTGACCAATCACAACACAGCGGGGTGCTGCAGCACAGCCGGTATGACAAAAATAAAGCGTTTCAGCATGTAAACGTGTTCTAGTAGAAACCCAAAACACAGGTATGCACCTGAAAATAAGCATAATAGGTTCTCTTTAACAACGTAAATCAAAGTGGTACCCTATCTAACAGTATCAGGCTATCCTGAAGTGTTGAGTGAGGAATGCACATATTTTACCAGTATCCAAAGCAGCAGAACTTATTAAAATATCTCAGAATAACAGTTAACAACATTGCAAGTCCACATCATTCCATAACCAATGTAAGTTATGGTCTTTGGTGGAGGTCAGTCTGTTGTTTTAATGCAACATTCATCGATTAAAATAAGTCCCTGTTTTTCAAATCGATGCAGATGGCTTTTCAACCATAAACTGGTGCATCACAATAGATTGATTTTGTATTTACATTGCTAAGAAAAAGTCTATATGTAACCCCTATGGCCACCCATTAACTGTTGTTTGTGCAGTACTGGTCAACTCGCAGAAAGGACACGACTAATGAGGTCATCTTATGAGAGGGCTCATATAGACTTGTAATCTGATCAGATGACAGTTCACTGGGAGGTTACAACAGTCCCATATGGTATGTATGGGATGAAAGAAACACAAAACAATACATATGGCTTATTCTTTATTACACGGCTTTGTTGAATACTTGATTCTGATTGGTTAATCACAGCGTTCTATGGTCTGTTATTTCATTATAGCAGGCCGCTGCTATGTATAACAGACCGTTGCTATGGACGCAGTTCTGATGTCGGACTCTAGTGGACCATTTCTGTGTCAAATTATTGATTTCTTAGGTAATTAGCCGTGTAATAAGTGGGATAATGTGCAGCAAACCGGTCATTTTTGTGACCGCTGTACATAAATTAGAATACTTATTACTACAAATCTTATTATAATTACACTAGTCAAAGCAAAAAAGATGCTGTAATGCGGGTAGCTGGTAATTGGTATTTTTTTTTAGGATAATACAGGATATTCATTGAAATTCACACCAAACAAACTCAAAATAGACAGGATAAGTAAGTGTAGACACATTAAATGTATTTGTTTTTTGCTTTCAATATATTCTCTTAAGAGATTTCTGACCTCTGCTCTGTTGCAACAGCATCAACTTACCGTTCTCCTCGCCTTTCGGCAGCTTTAACATGGTAAAAAATTATACTTAGTATGTAGAAACCATTTTCAGCTGTAAAACTTTCTCTCTCTACAACATTACCACAGCATACACATCCATCATCGATTCATTCAAAGCCTCTCACCAAACTTGTAATTTTGAGGCACTGGTGGTTGGTGGTTCATAACACTGGTGGTCTAAATGCAGTAAAAAAAAGAATAAAATAAACATCTTTTAATATAGTCTAGCAATGATATTTATGCGGATGCAGAATTTGCTCTTAAGAAATGTATCATTACAGGCTTTGTAAGATTTTGTGACAACAGCCATGAGAATTCTGTCGGAGAAAGCGAAGGCCACTATATTAGTTCACATCCCCAGGGGTTCAGTGTAATTAGACGATTACCGTTGAATACATTACACTCATGACTGACAGCCTTTGTACGTAGTGACAATCAATCTAATTGGCTGCCAAATACCGAGAAGCATTACACCTCCCTGGTGCCTTGTGCGTATTGTGAAATCTGAGGAAGTTCATGCTGTAACACGCCATGTCACTGAGTAAAACCAACTCAAAGCACTCGGTACGTATCTCTGAGCAGCAGTAGTGCTCAGGCTGTACAGTAAGTGGATATGTGTGTCACCGATGTAAATGAATTTGAACGATTGTCACAAATGATTACAATGATGCTACACCCACATTGCTCGCATGTAATTTAAGCATCATGAAGGAAAGCGTACAAAGTGACATTTAGTGATAATACTATAAGTCTGTCCGACATTTTGTCACATCACTTCTACTAGTCATAGATAGATATTTTTACAACAATAAAATTCTCCTAATTTGTGTATGTTGACAGGAACAATTTAAGTCTTGGAAATTGATTTTAAAATTATTGCAATTGCTTTAATTCATACTGAGTTATTGTAGTTGGTGTTGTGCTGTTTAAGCGTACACCGTTTTCATTTAAATATTTGCATTGCTAAAAGATTAAACAAAGATGAGTGTACACATCTGGCCAACTGTTTACACGAGGAAGTGGCAAATGTTTTTCCAGCTGAAAAAAAAAAAAAAAAAGAATGAAAGAAACAAAACCAGGTTGCCTCATGTTGTTATGTGACCAAGTGCTCTCTGAGGAGTGGAACAAAAGCTTGCTCAAAAATAGCAACATGCAGGCGAGAACCGGGGCGAAAGTAACACTTTTTATTCTGATGTTATTTGCACAACAAACAAATGACAACCACCACACAGAATTCTGAATGCTGGAATACAAAGTCAGTAAATTATACCCCCAATTAATAACGGTGATATAAAGTGGTCTGCTGAAGAACAAAGACACCTACTGGACAGATTGCCATTATATTTAATGAAGATATTTATGGCACCCAAAGAATGATTCCATAAAAGTTCTCTATATGACATTCTGAACATTAACATAGTAGCAAACAACTATTTTCTGTATAAAGATATAGAGGAGTAATGTCTACCTGAGCAGAACATGAAGTCACTCTCCCTCTGTGTGTGTTGTACCCCGAGCTTCTCTGTGTTTTGTTTAAATTCAGGAAGGCCGCGTGTGTCTTTTAGTGCATGTTAACCAGAGACTGTATATAAAAAGCGAAAGTGATGTCACCCATTGGTTTGTGAACTGCTGTTTTGAAGCCTCGAGTTCGGAATTTTGGCCATCGCCATCTTGCAACCAGAAGTGAAACGAGAGGGTGGAGCTAAGTACAACTAATAAGACATTTTTAGGCGACCAAAAAGGTTATAATTAACTTTCATGAACAGAAAAAACACGGTGAAAGGGTTCAAGTTTAAAGACAAAAAACACAGACAACTCCCAGACCGGACAACACGGTGGTAGCGACTTGTCAATAACAAGGTAGCCATAATCTAAAGCATACCCTGCTTACTGGTCTATTTGACTCTAAATGGGACCATAATTTACTGAATGAACATCGTGCTGTATTGAAGAAGACTTGAAACTAGTGATTGAGACCATAAACTCATGTTTACAATGTTTACTGAGGTAATAAATCAAGAGAGAAGTAGGGTAAATTTCTCAGACTTCTATACAATCAGACTTCTTTTTGCAACCAGAGGAGACGTCCCCTAGTGGCAATTAGAAAGATGCACGTTTAAGGCATTTCCACATTGGCTTCTCTTTTCACCGCCGTCCTGTAACTGCCACAGTTCTGTAAAAATATGACAGTCTTGCTTTAAAAGGAATAGTTTGACATTTTGAGAAATGCATTTATTTGCTTTCTTGCCAAGAGTTAGATGACAGGATTGATGCCAATCGCATTTCTGTGCATTAACTATGAAGCTATAGGAAGGAATTAGCTGAGCATAGCATAATGAATCTAAGCAGGGGGAAGTAGCTAGCTTGGACATGGAATATAACATGTTTATTAGGGAGCTTTAGAGGTTCTGGATTTGAAATTCAAGGTGGTAAATACTTTTTATAGGCTGTCAAAGATCTCGTACTTCTCTCGTAATCATATGCACACTGTTCATTCATTCATTCATTCATTAATACACACATAACTGAGTCACATATTACACTGTAAAATCCAGTGTATTGCCTTTGATTCATATGCCAAATTGTCCCTCCAGGCCTCCTCTCCACTTCAACTCTATTTGCATGTCTAAAGCAGCAGAGTCATTAAGAGTCAACCAACTACGGCGACGCAGTCTCAGTGCTCAGTGCCTCACTGGAGCCGCTGAAGCATCGTCAGCCTTTGGAGAAAGCGAATCAGAGAGTCTCTACAGGTCCCCTATGGGAGGAGGAGAGAGCTCTTATTCTAACTCGGTGGAAAATGCCAGCACCCACAGGGGCACCGTTACACACAGCTGGGATAATAAGTATCACGGGGAGAGCCGCGATCCACCAGCAAACTGAGACCAGAGCATGGATTTCTCCCCTATTCACCGTTGCCACCGAGCTGACTCATCCCAAAAAGCCAATGAATCTTTTCCCTTGCTTTAGAAGGGCTATTTGAATGTCTGAATCAGTGTGCCATGTAATACAGAATGTGGTTTATAGGACCACAGGGGAAAGTGGATGGGGTGAAACAGTGTGGAGCTATGAGATGCATTCTCTGGAAGGCAGGCTTGAATTGAAACACTTAGGCATACAATCCACCCAGAACACAGACCGCAAAAAGGTTCTTGTTTGAATTTATTACACTGTTTTATACTTTCCTTAACCACTTAACACACGCTGTTTCCCTTTTTGTTTCCCATTACATCGCTTAAAAGGTTGTTAAAGTCATCTCATTCATCACTGTCTGGCAGTATGTTCTGTATCTACGTTTTACGTGAGTGAAAAAAATCAAAACCATGTTTCTTATGTCTTGTTGATCATTTTATACATAATTCCCCCAAATTCAACCCGACTTTTCATTCTCTGACTACCGTAAAAAATGTGTCAGTCAATAGAGAGGTGCAGGAATGAGTCTTAAAACCCAGAAATGAGTTAGCACGGTTCTCTCGTCTGGAAGTCAATGGTTTTTTTTTTTTAATGGTTTTTTTGGTGTAGATAGTTTATAGCCTAACGTTAGCTTTTTACTGCTGGCGATTACATTCACACTTCAAAAATCATAAAAGCGGTGTTCATTTATGGAGATTATCTTGCTGAACAAAACATATCATAAGCGTTTGTTTGTCACAGAGCTTATTCTCTACAATAATCCAAAGGAAAAATCCCTTTGGCTTTTTTTCAAGGGGAACCAGGGTGATGCTAACTTCCTGGCTGACCTACAAAAATATGTCATCCCTGCATACCATACTTTGTATACCATGTGTAGAATGATGAGTGAAGTGTCTATAAATCAAGATGATTTAATTGCCAACGGATTCATCATAATAAGACGATTTAATGACTTCAGTAGAGTAAGAAGTGTGTGGATCATCCAGCGAGACATGAATTCCCATTGTTATACAGTCAAATCAGCAAGGGATTGCAGCTCAAGCCAAGGATTACATTTGTCACGGTAACATTGTACTCACTAGTGTTAATTTAAAGGCACGGACAGAATACTTAGCGACTGAGAGGCATAACTGCGTCGTTGAGCGTGAATTTCACTTTTGGAGACATTAGCACAAAGCCCTCGCTTTATTAAGCGTAACCCGTATTTTCCATGGAAGAGGAGAAGTGTATGCCTCGCTAACACAAAAGCCCCGAGTCGCCCGAGGCCCACCTCCCCTCCTACTATCTGTCTCCCCTCTCTCTCTTACTCTGCTTTCTCCCTCTCTGGCATTCACTTTAATACGCAAGCGTGAATAGCTGTGACCAAATATAATGCCCAAGACCTGCTAGCAGGCTATAAAAGTAGCCCTAATGGCTAAACCATTATAACATTTGGTACAGACTCAAGCCGCAGTGAATGTGTTGCTGCAGGAAGACGGAGGTGGTGAGAAGGCAGGAGGCAGGGGGGATGAAGAGCTCCATTAGCTGATTGAATTGGAACCCGGTGGGCTGGGAGTTCTTCGCCGCACCTCAAACGCAACTGAGATGTAAACACCTCCGTTAGTGAGCTCAGGAAAATGTCATATATATGAAAGCATTGTCTCCACCAACAAGACTACTTCACCACCCAGCACTGACACACAGGTAGTCTGTTCATAGAAGTGGTCGCTCGAGTACATTTCTCGGTACCGATGTTGTTTTATATCATCCACCCCGTGTTTTTCATGAGCTAGAGTGAAGGCTTAATGGACCATGGCGTGCTGGAGTAGCTGGCCGACTGTCTTAGACAACACATCTCACATTAGGATACAACATGTACCCAAGCGCAATGTCAGATTTAATAAATGATATATATACTTGTTCTGGCTCAATTGCGGAGAGTGGTGTGTGAAGACGGCGGGGGGGGGGAGATGAGAGGCTTTATGAACCATAAGTGTTCCTGTTTCTTTGTAACCAGGTCAACGGCCAAGATGTTTCTGTGCAGAGAGTTGGGGGGTAGGTGGTGCATAGTTAAGCACGTAGTGTAGTAAAGGGTGAAAAATGCATGTTTTTCTCCGAGATAAAACATGCATGTTTTAGACAGAGTCATGCACCGAGAGAAAGACGGGCATTTTACACACCACGAGGTCTTGTTTTTGTGTCATTAACGGTTTCCTAATCTGACACAAAACACATCCGTTTGTGGAGGAGGCATGACTTGAAGGGGAAAACCATGTCTTGTTAGAGCGAGGCGGGAAAAACGCAGCCCACACATGCGACTTGATGAAGTCAAATACAGAGTTTAAATGATGAGAGAACAGCAGTCAGGCATTAGAGGAGCGGAAGAGAAATGCAAACACCACTTGAAAATGAAATGAAAATATGCCTTCCTTCCTGTATTCAGTCGAGGGGAGAAAAGTTAGCGGTGCAACCTTCGTTTGCCCTGCGTTTGCCTGCTGAATGTTTCAGCTGATACAGTAATTATGCACTTTGCGCGTTACCAGGAGTTTGACAAACCCCCGCTTGCCACTGGTTTTGTTGTGATTGCAGCCTTGCCGGCATTTGCATTTCAAACACCTGCCACCTTTTTGAGATAACTCACCCCCGCATGATCCCTGTCAATGGCACTGGCTGCACTGTCTCACAACCTGAGGGACTTATTATTTATGTCTGAAGATCATATGATTCATGTTTTTTTTTTGAGCCTTTAGATCTCTAAGATTAGGAAAATAATTAGTGCAGTGTAGCCAACCAGAGCTGGCTAACACGTTGCTCTTTAGATATGAGTGATGGTTGCGGAGGTCGAACGTCATCGAGCCTGAGCTCGATGCTGAATTTGCTTGACAAATGTTACCAGAGAGCTTTGCTGTTTGCAGCCCAGAATCATATTCAGAGGAGAGGAGGCCTGGGATATGCCCATGCATTAATGAGCATATGCACTTGATATATTTAGGACATCTTCTGAGCTGCAGCCCCATTTGCACAATCCACATCTTAGCCGTCTCAGACATTAAAAGTCTCTATCTGAAGCGTCAGCTTCTCTTTATGTCCATCTACTCTTTTGTGATTAGTGATGATTCAACAGTGGTGGAAAGTAACTAAGTACATTTAATCGAGTACTGTACTTAAGTACAATTTTGAGGTACTTGTACTTTACTTGAGTATTTCCATTTTTTGCTACTTTATACTTCTACTCCACTACATCTCAGAGGCAAATAGTGTACTTTTTACTCTGCTACATTTATGTGATACCTTCATACTTTGCAGATTGTGATTAATAATACAAAATATTATGATACACTATTACAGGTCAAGATCCCCGGGGGTAAACTCACAAGCCACCTAGCACTAAATAAAGTAATTTAAATTAGCTCCAACTTTACCAGCTGTAAGCTTAAAGTGCTGAACACATTACACCTGCAGTAAGAAAGAATATTGTTGGCATCATTGGGAAAAAAATCCCATAATAACCATTCAGCATATTGTTTTCAGGCTTTAAAAAAATCTAGCCCATGACGGAAGATTTTGGCCAATCACTGGTCATTTCAGAGAGAGAGCGTTCCTATTGGCTGTTCATCCAACGGAGGCAGCTGTCAATCACTCATCTCTGATAAAAAAGTGTGCTCCAGCTGGTGGGCGGTGCTTGGTCTTTCCTTAACTGATCTCAACATGGCTGCCAGCTCACAAAATTTCTCATTTTACAGCTAAACAGTACACTACAAGACTTAACTCAGGTCACGCCATTGGTGGATGAAATGCCCTTCAATTATTTTACATTATATATACATGAATGAGATGATGTACTATAGCTTTGCTGCAAAGATGTTTTAAATAATGAATTGGATAGCCATATAAATGCTTTTAAGCAGTTTCATTCAGGTAGAGAATAGTGCAGTAAATACCGAGAGAACTCATGCCTCAGCTTGTGAATGCATGTTTTAAATTAGGCTGTTTCAGTTGGATTTGACCTTCCATGATGGGTCAAATATTCAGCAGATGTAACTCTCGTATTTATAATACTCCTTAGAGGTGAGTTTTTTAACTGAGAAACCTTGGGGACAGACGAGAGTTTCAGATAAAAAGAGCTTCCTGTAGAGAACCAGGTTTTAAAGGCCACGATGAAGACATAATTATGCTTGGAACAAGGCAGGTCATAAGGTCGAGGTTGAAACGGTTGTGTATGGTTCCTCGTGGGAATATAGCTGATAAAGTGATGGTCTCACTCAAGTCATATTTTAGAGACTGGAGCAAGTGGCTCCCTGCGGGCTATACCATAACAAAGCCCATGCATGCTCTGCAAAGCCATACTGTATTTTTTTCTGTTGTTGTCAAGTCAGACTCTCCCTCTTTCTGCGTTGCACGGCAGAATACAAATGGGTTTCTGTATATATACACTGTGCTGCAGATAATGAGTGACTCAGGGAAAAACATGCTGCAGGTCATGTGTGGAGAGACACTCTGGCACACACTGTAAAAAAATGTTTACAGTTTTTTTTCAAGATATTTTACATTTTTGTCTGTATTTCAAAATGACAGAATTTTTTTTTAAATTACACGTTTCATTTGTGATTTATATGTAAATGGTCTTCGATTTACAGTATTTTTTGTAATCACAATCGTAATTATCTGTATTTAAGCTCTTGATCATTTTTAAAGATAATTATTCTGTTTTTCAGAGGTTAATGACTATTTTAACAATTAATTTATGTTAGAAGAAAAGGATTTCATGGAATTCTACAGATTTTTTTGGAAAACTTCTGAGTTAATGTACATTTGGGCTTTTGCAATGTAAAATTACATGTTTCATTTGTGATTTATATGTACATGGTCTTAGATTTACGGTGTATGACTATTCTAACAATAAATATATGTTAAAAGTAAAATATTTCCTGTGAAATTACAGTAATAAAGGCTAATTATATAAAGAATTACAGGTTGTTTTTTTACAGTTTATTTATGTTAATTAAGGGACAGTATTTTTCCGTTTTTTAACAAACTTTTCTGGCGCCACTGCTGCCGGAAAATTTACGTTATTTTACACTTTTTACAGTGGAGGCACGTTACAGACACACACACACACACACACACACACATGCCCTCTGCATAATAACACAAACATAAACACAGGCTGGCTGCACAGACACCCCCAGCCTACCTCATCCTCCTCCTCCTCTTCCTCCTCATCTCTCTGACTACTGACCACTTATTTCATTTTTGACTTGATTCCAGCCTTTAACCCTTGCAGCAGCAGGAGCAGTTTGGAGAAATGCAGCTGGAGTTGTCCTCGGATCGTTGTTGTGTCTGTGGGTGACGCTCTACTCGGCTCGGCTCGGATCTACTCGGCTCGGCTCAGTGCAGG
>CAKALG010014619.1:0-18412 GCA_916700815.1 Helicolenus hilgendorfi
AAAATATCATGGTTTGGGTTAAAATAAGTATGTCGGTTATTAACTTAACGTCATTTTAAAATAAGTCAACGTTGAGTGTTGGTTTCACTCGGGACACAAACACCAGTCTCCTGGGTGAAAGTCCTGTGTTGACCCACCCATCCACCCCAACATTCTCCTTATGCGAACATTTAATTAAAAGTTATTTCCGTTGAACCCAGGAATTTGTGTCTCTATCTCGACAAAAGATCCTAATTGACTTTCCTTTGGCATTGTTTACGCGCCACCACCATGTAATGCGCGTGAAGTTGTGGCCATTTCCAAAATAGTCTCATGGCAGTTTATGAAATAGTCACAAAACTGAATTTACTTGATTCATGTATATTGACATGAATTTCCCTTTTTTTCTTGACAATCTGAATTCCAACATTGTATTTTTTTGTGTGTTTTTCTAAAAAAAGTGCTGTAAAATGTGACACGTGTAAAATTCCTCTCCAGTATTTTCAAAACTAAAACTACTGAGTTACGCTTAGGAAAATATTGACTTGGTTAGGTTTGGGCAACAAAACTACTTAGTTAGCTTTAAGAAAAGATGGTGGTTTGGGTTAAAATAACTCGGGAAGTGCTGTAACTTAGGTACTGAAGACAAATAAACTGTTTTTGACCCACCTATCCACCCCGATCTCAACCCTACACAGCGTTTTTCGCTTTCTATACTTCACAGTTAACAATTACGTGGATTACATACGCATTGGTTTTGTGCTGACCATCACGCAAAAATTTTTAAATTAGTGTCTATGTTCACAAATCAATACATACAATTTCATGAAAACTTAAACTTCTGTGCGACTGGGCTGTGATTTCACATATTTCTGTGAGATCATGGCTGGTGTGGCGAGGCTACATTAGCCCTGACTAGCATTAAACACCAGAATCTTTGGGTTAACTGTTGCCAATCAAGGTAATCAGGTAATCAGGTAATGTGGCACTAGATTGACAAGGAACAAGAATATGTGTTATAAGAAAAGATATCATCTGGTTATGTTGTATCTAGTTTGATTCTTCCTTTTGTTTTAACTGTCCATTACGAGTCCAACAGTGCTATAGGAGTTAGTTTAGTACTCTTTTAAAGTCCAGGTAAATATGTTCTCAACATGTTCTCAAAGGTCACAACTCAACATTGTTGACTAATAATCACCTCATACATTATTTCTGAGAGGCTTTGGAATATGTGGGTTTTTTTCCACTTGTTTGTTGCCCCTTTTTCCATCTAGCTTCAACTACTTTGCTTTCTGTACCGTGTTTCTCGATCACTGCTTCTTGAAATGTCAAAGTGGTTTTATGGAAATGCATATAATAACCCTGAGCATTCAGTGCAGTTTATGAATAGCAGCTATTGTGCAGGCAGCAGATACATCAACAGTGCTATGGGTTTATTGTACATACCTGTTCTTTGGCTCTCTGCTGTGAAGGTCCTCTTTTGAAGCAGTTTGTTTTCGCAAATATTCATAAAACACTCAGGCATGCAGTTGCGTATGATAAATCAAGTCGACACAGTCCGCTGCTTTAACGCCCGAAATAAAAACACATTAAATCACACTTCTTACATGTTATTTCTTGCGGCAACCAGCGACATCAAGGTAAAAACAAAAGCCTCCTAATTTATGACCATTTAAAGATGATGAAAATGGAAAACTAAAGCAGCATGAGTTGGTTTGGATGAATTAACCCATTTATGCCCAAAGACTATATTTAGCATGATAAGGAAAAATGCCAAAACATTTGTTACGATTGGTCAAAGGTCTTGGAATTTGGTAGTGACATACCTTTTCCAAGCAAAGTAGATATTCATTAAAATAACAAGAGAACCACACAAGCAACTCCTCAAGGTCTACATGGTCAGGTTTGCATTTGATACAACATGACATTTAATAAGTTAGTATCAAATAAGATACATCAAGTTATGTATTCTATAGAATATTTAATAGAAAATGTGCAGTAAAGTTCACCGTATCACAGCTCTCCCTATTCAGAGCAGC
Organism: Helicolenus hilgendorfi; assembly: GCA_916700815.1. Classification (NCBI taxonomy): domain Eukaryota; kingdom Metazoa; phylum Chordata; class Actinopteri; order Perciformes; family Sebastidae; genus Helicolenus; species Helicolenus hilgendorfi. Next base: position 2,019 of record CAKALG010014619.1, read on the forward strand.
CAAAGTGACTTTGTTGATGTGAGCTATGTTAATGGCTTTGGGGAGCGTAGAATTCAACAAATGCCAGTCTGCAACCTTTTAGTTATTTATTTATTGGGAAAAGAACACTTATTTCTTTTCCCACTGTTCAAATTTTACCACACCAAAATAATTACAGCCATGATTCTGCTAAACCACGCCGTCTTGTGCATTATAACCACAGGGGGGTGTATAAAAAATGTAGCGATTCAGGAAATTATGGCATTTCTGTCGTCATGGCATTTGTTGCACTCATGAGAGCAGAGATTCCTGGGATACTTTGGTGATGCAGAGTCAAGAGAGGAATTCAATGTTCTCTAAACCTACAGTATAGGCAGCTGTGTCCAGACAGATCCTGAAGGCTCAGGGACTTAATCAACTGAAAGGAGAGCCCCTAATGGATCTTCCCATCCAAACATTGGCGGATGACATTATGGATTAGAGTCAACCATCAATCTCGCTCAGCAGAATTTGCTATGCATTTAGTCTTACATTAGTGGAATGCAAGGACGTAGGTTTCGCCTCAACATTGGGGGGCACGTTAATTAGGGGATCTGGGGGTTCACCCCAAAGAAATTTTGAGCGCCAAACCAACAAATTCTCCCTTCCAACTCGTGAAATACCGCCACTTGGTCAGTGGCCCTCAGTATCGGAGACCGAGGCACGGGGTACCCCTCTTGCGTTACTTTTGGATGGACCAGGGATGGCGTGTCAAAATACGGTCGTTACTAGTGATGTTACGTGATGTACCGAGGCTTCGGAGCATGAGTCGAGTAATCCAGAAAGTTTTCTGTGAAGCGCGTATCGAGGCTTGTATCGCTGTAGACCAATAACGTCATTGAAGATGCCCAAAGCCGAGATGGAGTTGAGAACTTATTATTACTGAATAAAAACGAAAACATGTCTCCCATCTTTCATTTTCCTATAGTTACACATTCACCGCCCTCTGCCCGGTTAAACCACTGCCACATATCTGGAATATATCTGCCTTTTTTTATACTATTTGACCAATAGGTGGTTTCATGTGCACATGAAGCCCAGATGAAGCCTCGTGAAATGAACCCCTTTTTCCGAACCAATTTGCTGGAGAGCTTCAGTGCTTTATGAAGCTTCATCTCGCCATCACTACTCGTGACATGCATAGTGTCCTTCCGTTTTCACAGGAAGTTAGGTTTAGGCAGCACTGACTCGACTTACGTGACTAACGATGTACATGACAAAATAAATCAAGTTACTTTTAGTTTCACACAGGACACAAACACCAGTCTCCCGGACCCATCCAAGCCCTTATAGGACTTTCACGCTAGTTGGGTTTACATTGGAGTTAGTTGAAAGCCCGGTTCGTCACATACTGTCGCTTATGGTACGTGTCCACAGCCTCCGTCCTTTCCACGCTTCCCATTTATTGTCTATGTAAACAGCTACGCAATGCATTCTTATAGCGTGGCGGCGCGATTCGTGAGACGGACCGCCACGTCACCTGCTCCTCATTTGGATAAAGTTGAGGTATAGCCTAATAAATGCAAATCGCAGGCATCCGACGTGACTCACTGCCTCTGGAAACTCCCTAGAAACGTTTAAACTAACCATTGTCGGTCCAAAATAAAGACAGATTGCATGACGGCTGATAACTGCAACGGCATTACTTATTTCTCGCATGAAGTGTTTTCATAATCACATTTTGATGATGACTATTTTCGTGATATAAGCGAAGAAAGTTTCCAAACAAACCGCCATGTTGCTTCAGGTTTGAAGGCTGGGAACAGTAGCCCACGAGGGAAAGCATTAATCCAATCAGGTGCCTAGTGCCTTGTGTCTAGTGGAAGCACATCAAGAGTCCAATGCTGGGAAGCGACGCAATCCCTCGCGTTAAAAAACGCCTCCTACCTCCGTGCGTTGGTTTCTGATGCCAATGGGCGCTGCTCAATCGCAGGTGTTGACCGGGTTGTCCTAACACACTGTTTCCTGCCTGATCCAGGTGAATTTTTACGCATCAATTTATGATGGAAATGTCTTTAATTATGTGAGGGAAAACACTAAATTCAGGCGTCAGCGGACAATTCAAAATATAATGGAATATAATGCAGTAAGGCTCTCAGGCATTCTGTATTGCTGTTACCCCTGCTGACTCAGTACACATGTAGGCATGATTCACTCTTCCATCCTCTTTTGTGTCTTTCGTTTGGGGAAGTAACCTCTTTAAATGTGCATGTGGCACCTATTCACCTCGATGTTAAAATTAATTAATTTACATTAATTTATAATAGATCATGTGTGTCCCAGCAAGATTTCAGCTCGTGTTTTCTCAACTTTCTGCACATTTAAAACAAGGCTTCTATTTTAAAGGCAGATTGGAATATTAAAATAGAAATACCATTAATGTGGAAGTAATGAGTCAGCTGTAGGAGAGTCGTTTTTTTTCTACATTTTATTTCAGGTAACATAAGGCCTGATATTGCAGGTAATTATTTAGACTGAAGCCGCCTCTATTTTTAGTGAAGAACAGACAATATCTGGGTTACAGTTAAATGGGAAAACACTCACTAGTGGTGAAGGGGTCATAGGTTGACCTGGTTGTGCAGTAATTTGGCAAGCACATCATCGTTAATGATAAAGAGATCAGCCAGAGTGCTCTTAGGATGAAACCCAAGGTTGATTATACCGTAATGTATTCATTGCTGCACCTGGGTGTTCAATTCATTCTAATGTGACTTGGTTTGTCCTCCCGACCAGAAATGTGGGCTTTTCTTTTGGGCGTGCATCTCTGCAAACTGTCGGCTAGTTGGTTTGTGTACAAAGCACATAGCTGACCATAAACAGGTGTGACGCAAACTGCTCTAAAAACCCCAATTGAGATGGATATTCCGAATGCGCTATATACTTGTCCTAATAATAACTGCCATTATTCTCACTGCATGTGAAATATACACGAAATTAAATCTATCTGGTTTGTGTACATAGACACGAATTTCCCATTTTTTCCGTGATGCTCAGCACGACTTTCAACTACGTATTGTTTGTGCTTTTTTTCCTACAAATGTCCAATAACATGTGACCCACGTGTCAATTTCTCCTCTGTTCATTCAGATTTTTGGTGAATAAAACCACCGACTTCTGCATCCTGAGCCATTCTTCAAACCAACTGCCAGCTAACAGCCACATAAAAACCCCTTTTGAAGTAGAATTACGCCCAGTAACACTACCATTTTTTCCTCTTTTCAATCTGTGTATACTATGACTACAAGTTATCCTAATGGCATTAACCATTACCACCATATTCAACACATTTTGTTTTGTTCCTTTTCCATGGCACGTATAAGGAGTGGAGGCTTAAATCCAGCCAGAAACACAGATCTGAGGTTGAATAAAAATGGCTTGGAGGAGTGTGAAAGGATCAATTTGTGCCTCTGAGGTTAATGTGTGCAAAATCATTCTTTCTCTTGCAATTTATTCAGATTTCATAATTTGTGTGAATTTGCTTCAGGCTGTTCCTCCATTTGATGCCGCGTGCCCCGCTGCATCAAATGTGGCTTCCTATGGTTTCATATATAGATGATGAGGAGTCAAGTGGAGACTCTGCTGAGGGCAGATGATGTCTCCTGTTATCATAAAATGAGAATTCTTCCAAAAAAAAAAGGAAGGAGGCTCTGATGCATTTTCTGCTGCCCGCGTGAGTTTGTGAGTCACTGCGTGTCATGCGTTATATGCAGTAGAGTTGTTCCATGGATTGCATGTTCCTCTGTCAGCCGTGTTGATTGGGAAGCTTTGTGTGATCGCAGCAGGGTTTGAGAGGGCATGCTGCACAGTGAGGAAACAAAGCAGCCTCATTAATCCCTGCTGATGGAAGGTTAGCCATTATATCGCTGCAACAGAGATGCCTGAGCTGTTGTATCAGTTCACAGCACAAGAGGAGCTCACAACCTTGCGCAAAAAACCCTTATTCAACTATTCTCCTTGATTCATTCTTGTAAGGTTGCTGCTTCTTCTTTTCAGTCTCTAAATTGTGTCATGACATTCAGAGAACCAGCCTACTGGGGGATTTTGACACTCGGGGTATAGACGCTTTCAGTGAGCATTCAAAGGAAACGTCTCGGGATACAAAGAGAAATCGTAAATGTGACAGCAGGTAACTCTGAGATTATTTCCCGGCTCATTTGAAAAGCGGCATGAGACCTGCTTTACAGCAAATGAATGAAAAGTTTCTGATAAATCACCAGCAAGCCGTCTGAACTGACATCTTGGTTACATATTTAAGCAGCTGAAGGGACTCTTTGTGCTATGAAATTATTATTTTTTTATTCAAGGTCTCTCAATATGTTTAGTCTCTTTATAGGCTGCAATTTTTCTATGAACAGTATCTGAAGCCAAGCGAGTGCACATCATCTCGGGCAGATCAGATCACGAGTGTAAAAAAATCCCAAAAGGAGAAATTAATTGAAATCATATTCAAATCATTTTAGGGAGGTGGTTTGAGACGCATTCTAGTCAGACAGCCCAATCGCACTAAATGGTGTATGAATGACTAATTTGCATGTCAGTTTGCGTGCAATAACAACGGCGTTCTTGCTTTTGGTGTTTCATATGTACGCCATGTAGTCTGTAAATACTGCAATGTAAACACATTGGCGTAAATATGCTACACTCTGAGCTACTGACGTAGAATAAAAAGTAAGAAAGATGGTTGGGTGGATGGGTACAACAAGTACAGGACTTTCAAAAAGGAGACCGGTGTTCATTTCCCAAATTATTGAGTTCTAGAGTGCTCCAGGGATGATGTATTATTGTAGGCCAACCAGGAAGTTAGCATCACCCTGATTCCCCTGATAAAAAGCCAATGGGTTTTTTTCCATTGGGTTTTGGATTATTGCAGAAAATAAGCTCTGTGGCAAACAAACGTTTATGATACTCAGCAAGATGACCTCCATAAATGAACACCACTTCTATGATTTTTGAAGTGTGAATGCAATCACCAGAAGTAAAAAGCTAACATTAGGCTATAAACTAACTACATCACGGTCACATGAGCGCGAGTATAAACAACGAGGCTGTAAAGGCGGACGAGGCGTGATGACATTTAGTAGTCTCATTTAGCCACTTCTTGGCAACCGCCCTTTTTAAGACACGTCAAAGCTTCAAAATTCAACTTTTTCATGTGTTTTTTGTACTTCCGTACATTTTTTTCTGTATGTATTTTACTTAGTTTACATTCTTATTTGAGGCGCAACCATGGCATTTTTCCTAAACCTAACTAAGTGGTTTTGTTGCCTAAACCTAACTGCAGATGTTACCGTTCAGCCCCTGAGCAGTTTCCAGAACAGAAGTGGTCGCCATCCAATCGCCGAAAAATGCGATTCTTGCAGAAATCTCCAAATATCAAAAGGTTTTGATACCAAATCACAGCATGGCATTTTATATGGTGTTCCTCAAGGTCTTGGTGTCTTAATGTGGCATTTTGGAGGGATTATTAATCTATTTTTGTTAATCCATTTTTGAGTGATAAAAAAAAATTGTTAAATTTAGCACTAAATCTGTGTAACACTGGTTACCCAAAACAACTTATGAGACATAATAGAGCATGGGAATGGCCATCATATACTTTGATCATAATGTTCTACACTTTCGCAGTTTATTTCTGATGTATGACGAGAACAACTTGACACACAGTGTTGAGCTTGTCAAATTAATTTTCAGGTTCCCAGCTTTAAGATGATGTACACCACTTCTATGTGACATCTACTGCTGACCTGCTATCTCCCCCTAAGGACCCCTAAAGTACCCCCTTAAAAAAGACAAAAAAAGGGTCTAAGTGGGTCTCTTAGGGTTAATAAATTAAAATACACAAGCACAACAAGCCTTTACAGTATTTGGAGAGCAGATAACTTTATGTATCGGACTTAATTAAGGTCTCCACACTAACAAACACTGAAAAAAGTGCGTGACTGAATGATGCTCAGGACCTGAGCTAAATGTGAGCACACACTGCAGTCCACAGGAGGCAGCTACAGAATTAACAGCTCTGCAGCTGTGGTAACGAGGGCTGTTCCCAGGGCAGCCGTGTTTAGAGAGCAGCAGAACTACTTTGTTTTCCATAATGATTTATTACACCAGAGATATAATATTTATTACATCGGAGATATAATAAATCTTTGTTGCTTTTCTGGGCCATCTACACGCTCTGATTATAAAAGAGCGCCGCTGTGAAATAGCGGGTAGCTCGTATTAGTTGACCATACTTATCAGTAATGGATGAAATCTCATTCAGGTGCTCTTTATTAAGAGCTCTTAAAAGGATTCGTGGCACATATTGCGTCCATGTTCCCAAACACTGCAGGCTTGCAGGATGTGTGGTGACTGTAAATAGATAGTCAAGCTCACGCTCACGATGTGGTCCTATGGAAAAAAGTAAGTATGTGCTACATAGTATATGTTTATAAAGGTAAACAAAGACAATCCATACATTTCCAGCCTCTCCCTCCGGGTTTAGCAGAACAGCCACTTCCTCCAGCTCCTAGTGGGGGATCCCAAGATGTTCCCAGGCCACATACATTATGTAATCCCTCCAGCATGTTCTAGTTCTGCTTTGAGGTGTCCTCGCAGTTGGACGTGGCCTGTAAAGGGATGCAGCAGGCTTCCTCATCCAGCCCTGTCTCTTAAAAATGGCGTTCCCATTCATGGAAACTGTATTGTGAATTACATTTCGAGGGAAATGGATCTTGTCGCCGATTACGTTTGTTTTTGACATATCACAAACATGTTTATGATACTAACCAGCTTAATAATGTAACAGACATAGTCATTTTAATCCATAATATTATGAGGTTTTTTATTACTAGGGCTGTCAAGGTTAACACGGTAATAATGCATTAACACAAATTTTCCACTAATTTCTTAATAAAATGTTTTTTTTTTAATGTTAAGGAAACCTATTTGTAGCCACGGTGATGGCTATGATCTCACTATTTTGGTCACTACTCAGAGTTCATGACCATAGGTGAGGGGTTGGAGCGTAGATCGACTGGTAAATCGAGAGCATTCAATTATTAATATCAAAGTTTTCACATTTGGTTCAGACTGCAATGAAAATCTTTGACCAGTGCATACTCACACAAGATAATCCTTTGTATTTGAGCCGGTATATGGAAACAGTTCTTGTTGTTTTGGTGTACAGCTCTATGAAGCACCAGTTCCAAATTGGAACCTATTTTGTCCAGGCTGTGAATCAAACCACACTGTGTTATGTATTATGACACTGAGTCATTGCCTCATTTTTAGTGACAACAGCAAAGTGAAAGACAACTTTTTTTGGATATAGGAACTTTGTGCCTGAAATATAATTTAGCTAAAACAGTGTCTTCATCTGTTGCCTTAATGTGTAAGCAGAGACAGACTCCCAAGGTTATCATAGATCTGACCCAAGGGCAGACTGGCCATCTGGAGTACTGAAAGTCTCCCATGTGGGCCGCTGCACAATTTGTGCCGATGCAATGAACAAAAGTAAATAAATACACACGGGTTGTGCTGTGGTCAGTGGGCTCAAGTAGGCTGCCCATCCAGTGTAGCTCTGGGTTGCTGAGATTCCCCTCACATATATATCCCTGTCCTGACTCTATAATATGCCAAGGAGAGGCTGAAAAAATCAGGAAAAGGGGTTCTAATCCCCTAAAACAGAAACATTCCTGTGCCAATATATTAAAAAAAAAAGGTCTGCATTTAGTGCTGCTGAGGAAACTTTATAACTGATGATTATTTAGAGTAGTTTCCTGCACTGGATTCAGTAGGAATTCTAAATTTCCTAACCAATCAAAGTCCCCTAAATATTGTGGTTGTGTGAGCAGCTTAGACTACTAAATCACTCAAATCAATGTGCTGCCAAGGTTTCTCAAATGTATCCCATTAGCAATCAGAAAGTGGGTAAAAATATGTGCTGAGTGAGGATTTTATAATGAACTCACATTCCTTAAATCCATAAACATACACAGTATATGATCTGCCTCTACAGTGGAGGGAAATATTTACATTACTTCCCCTTTCTTCTTGACGTACTTGAGGTCTCAACATGAGAAGAGGATGTTTGGCTCATCATTGTTGTCATCCAGCTCAGTTGCACAGCAGTTCGTGAAATAGTCACAAGATTGAATGTATTGATTTGTGTACATCGACACAAATTTCAATTTTTCTTTTTTTTTCATGATGGTCAGCACAAAATCAATTAGTATGTAATCCACATCATTTTGAACCGGGAAGTATAAAGAACAGCGAACACTGCATGGGGAGGAGGCTGGGGTGGATAGGTGCGTCAAGAAAAAGGACAGGACTTTCACCCAGGAAACTGGTGTTCGTTTTCCATGTGAAACCACAAGCCAAAGTAGATGTATTTATCATGTAACTTACGTACTTAAGTTACAGCTCTTCCGGTGTTATTTTAAACCAAACCACAATATTTTCCTAAACCTAACCAAGTAGTTTTGATGCCAAAGCCTAACCAAGTCGATCTATTCCTAAACCTAACTAAGTAGTTTTGTTGCCTAAGCCCAACCAAGTCGATTTATTCCTAAACCTAATTTAGTAGTTTTGTTGCCTGAACCTAACCAAGTCGATCTATTCCTAAGCCTAACTAAGTAGTTTTGTTGCCTATACCTAACCAAGTCGATCTATTCCGAAACCAAACTAAGTAGTTTTATTTTGAAAAGACTGGAGCGTAAATTGACACGTGCATCACGTGTTTCTGGACATTCATAGGAAAACACACTAAAAAAACGTTGTTGAAAGTCGTGCTTCCCGGAAAAAAAGGGAAACTTGTGTCTATGTACATGAACATTTGTCTCGTTATTGTCGCCATCGTCACTGTTTTCATAAATGCTACTCCACAATAAGTGCCACATACGATGGCAGCAGACCGATCTTCAGTAGCAGATTCACCCACTGGATCAACTCGTTGAGAAGGCAATGATGTTGCCTTTGGGAGTTTAGCATTTTGCTTCTTACTTGTTGAACTCTTTAGACGGATTTTGTGGGAGTATTTGTCTGTTGGGGGCCGCAGGCGTTTGCCTGGAGGTACTGTAGATCTATTCTGTAGTACGTAACCTTGTGTGTGTGTGTGTGTGTGTGTGTAGGAATGGAGGGTGGCAGCATCCAGCTCTAGGTGTGAAGAGAGACCAGCAGGTTAGAGTGCTAAGAGCGGAGAAAGAGCATATTGAATGGCAAGAAAGATTTCCATAAGACCTCTCTGTCTCTGTCTGCCTCTTGATGACCTGTGGAGCCTCTGACAAGCAGCTACAATACCTCACCTTGATCTGAGTGATCTGTAACGTTCAGACACACCTCCCCCGTCTGACGGCCTCAGCCGACTCCCACTTCTGCTACAATATTTATCTCGCTGGAGCCTATTTGCCATTCATTTTGATCTTGAAAGACACAGTAATAAATAAATAAAGTATATGTAGTGGAAGAGTGCATAATGCATGGCGAAAGGAGCGGGTGGCATGGAGACTGAACCCAACTCAAAGAGGTACTTGAAGAATATGAGATAATAGGGCATGCACAGATTTGCGCACACCAATGCACACACACATGAGTGTACACACACACACGCGCACAGATTTATGCAGAAGTTTGGTGGCCTCTAGCATCTTCAGTGGCTTGTGTAGCAGAGGATCGGCCACATACTGTGAGCTAGAGCCGGTCCTATAGGATGGAGATCAAAGACACACACACACACACACATACACAAATAAGAGGCTGCTTCAGAATCTCATTTCTAAACTCCACTTGACAGAAATTAGGAAAATGTTTTTTTCCGAACATTTTGAAGTACATTTTATTTTAACTGGCTTGATCTCAAGATCATGAAATGTTTTAGAGACTAACATTTAGATGGGGCGGACCATTCCAGTGATTTTACATTTTTTAGCAAGAAAAAGTTTTATTTATATTAGGGCTATCAATCGATTCAAATATTTAATCACGCATATTTTTTTATATGTTCAAAATGTACCTTAAAGTGAGATTTTTAAGGGGAAATTTGTCAAGTATTTAATACTCTTATCAACATGGGAGTGGGTAAATATGTTGCTTTATGCAAATGTTTGTCCATAATTATTATTGGGAATCAACTTACAATACAAAACAATGACAAATATTGTCATGCTAGTTTTTCCTCGCCAAAATTTAGCATTAGTTTGGAGCGTTATTTAACCTCTTTTGCATCAGGCTAGTATGAGGTCAGCTCTTTAGTAGCTGGCATGGTTTGTACCGATGGCTTCTTTTGATTTTTCTAGTCTCATATGATGACAGTATCGTCACTCTAGCTTTAAAACGGAGCCTGCTACAACCTAAAAATGGCAAGATGCGTTAAAGAAATTAGTGGCGTTAAAAGGAATTTGCGTTAAAACGTTATTATCACGTTAACTTTGACAGTTTTTGACGAGTTGGGAGCGAATGTGTCCAATAAATGTGTGCGAGACTGAGTCAAAATAAACTGCAGTGTGTTAAGTCCAAACATATCTGCGGCTTTAAATTAATAGTACATAAACATATTTTTTAAGAAGCAATGTTGGACTTTAACTACAAAGCACATATACTGACTATTGGTGACTATTTGGCAAACAGTAATGCAAAGTAGGAGCTAACTCTATGAGTCTTTATGTAGTATCCAAAGTATGGGGTGATTTCTGTTTTATTGACTAGTTCAGAGAGAAAGAAAAATCCAATACAGGGTCAACGGTTCATTGTGTGCATCTCAGCCAATTAAATATATCTCAGAGACACACTGTCTATCATTAGAAGAGTATGCACTGAAAACCTTTGATCCAGTACATTGCACTGAACATTAGCACACTGCATTATATACTTCCAGATGCACTAACTTCCTCAAAGTTAATATTTGTGCACATCCCACCTTCGAATCAAACTCACACAGCCATTTGCCTGAACAAATTGTTCTCCGGTCTTGCACACGCATGCACACACGGTTGTATCTTCAAGCTGACATGGTGTATCACTGGTCTCTTGTTTGCCTGTGATTATCAAACCCACTCATGTTCTATTTCTGCCATGCATTAACCTTTGAAATCATAGCGTGTCCCTCAGACACACACGGCTTTCCACCGACATCAGAGCAATGCAAATAACATAGTTACCTCTTACCACTTGGCAACATATGGGGGCGATTTGTGTGTCACACACTCAACTTCTCCTTTATCGTGCGGTGCACACTAATTTGCTTTGAGGCTATTCTTGCGGTAGTCACATTGTAGGTTTGTGGCACCGCATGACAGCCGGTACACAGATTATAGGAAGGACAGGGGAGAAATGCATTCATTGGATGCAAGAAAGAAAGGGAAATGCAGGCAGAGGAAATAGATTTGATAGAGAAAATACAGAGACAGGAAACAGGTAAACAGACGAGATAAATAGCAGATGTAGACGCACCTCGAGTCAGGACCAACACAAAAGGTTTGAAATATGAGAGGCAGGATGGAGGAGTTATAGAGCAACCAAAGGAGTAATGACAAGAAGATAAAAGTCAAAACTCTAAGGGACACTAGTGGCTCCTAGAGGCTGCAACATGTACTACACCCCACAATGCAAAAAACAAACAACACTGATGATGTAATCTGCCACTACAATTTGCCTAACGCATGATGAAACGTCTTGAAGTTGATATCTTGCTATTAAAGTGGCATTAGGCAATATGTTTTTGGCATCATTGGGCAAAAATTCCATAATAACCTTTAATCATATTGTGATTCAAATGTTCTGAGAGAACACTAGACTTCTGAACCTCCTCATGGCTCTGTTTTCAGGCTTTAGAAAATCTTGCCCATTACGGGAGACTTTGATCAATCGCAGGTCATTTCATTTAGAGAGCGTTCCTATTGGCTGTGCTCCGGTCATGTGACCGGAACTTGGCGTTCCATCACCAGATTTCACAATGGCGGCGGCGTCACAAACCTTCTGGTTTTACAGCTAAACCATGCACTACAAGATGATTCTGAAAACATTTGAGGAGAGAAATAGGCATTACAGTAACATAATATCGATTAATATTTGATCAGCGCGGCCTAGGCAATATTAATATTAGATCAGCTCTTACTGCTTGTTTTCCTCCGGTATGCTAAAACAAGCTAACTGTAACTAGCTAATATTCTACTTTATTCATCTTTCGCTTTACTGCTAGTTAATCACACTTACGTACATATAGCGGTAGAGAATTGAAGATGACATTTGGAACTCATCACTGGACCAACGCAATGTCAATACAGTATTCTTCTGGTTGTTGATTGGTAACGACGACCTTCCTTACACGATGAAATACAATGAATTGATAGAAGAGGTCCTGTCTCAAGGGAGGACGGCATGTCCCCGTCCTCCTCTGGCCCCACCACCACTTTATTGCCTGGCCTGAAGACGTCGCTGTTAAAGTTTTAATTTGAATTCCAATAATGTTTTATTTTTCCAAAGAAGAGAAAAAAAAAAAAAACTTAAACGGTAATGGTGTATTGAGTGATGTACAATCACAGATTAATGTGTACTTTCTTAAATATGCACATCATTCATAGTAAATCTATATTGATAATAATTATCTAACTTGGATTTTCTCAGCATAGAAAATTATTGGACATCAATAGCTATATGGAAGGTTGTGAAATATAATCCAAAACAGTATGCTTTGGGAAATGGTAGAAGCTGAACTGTACTCACAAGCTGAAGGTGTGGCAGACTCCTGGCCCGAAGCGTCCTGCTCAGCTGTTCTGAATGGGCTGATGGGGTGTGTAAGCAAACATGACAACCGTCACATCGGGATGCAAATAAGCCAAAAATGAATATTTATTCTTGTCAGTTTTGAGGACAACAAAACAACAGTAATCTTTGCTGTGAGATGGAGCACTGAATTACACCAGTGCTGGAAGCTGGCCATCACAATGCAGCTGTTCCATTTGTCACGGCGAAACATACAGACAACAGCTCTGAGAGGAAATGGAGTGGATAGGAAAATAAAAAAGAGAGAGATTTCCCTCGTGATCAGACATCTGTAATAGTGCATATCCCTCGTCTTTACATATGGCAGCTCAAACAACCCTCAAAGCTGTCTTTCTCCCGGCTCAATTTTCCCGAAACCCTAACTGAAAATCATTAACTAAAAAGGCTGTATTGTGCGGAAGTCATTTATAGCTACATTTTGTTGAGTAAATGCACCATAGCAATGGAATGGCCCCACTCCATCTGCACAGCAGGTTAAAAGGAATCATTGGGAAGTTATTGCATTTAATTTAGCTTGGTGCTATGAATGATTTATTTGAAAGTCCCATTACAAGACGAAAAGAGCCCTATTTTCTGAATGCCTAACGACCGGAGTGGGAGCAAATTTTTGTCCATTAGTCGCCATACAACTCTGTGAAAAAAAAAGGAGATTAATTTTAGCATGGTAATGAAACCACAGTCTCCCGACAGACAAATTTATTTGGAGCTTTTTAAAATGTAAGAGAGATAGATGGTTTACTGTGTCTGGAATAATTGCCTTTATCATGAGAGTTCATTAAGTTAAAGCAGGTTGTGTTTCAAACCATCATACTTGGCCCTTAGTTGTTGCAATAAAGCCCGGTCGCACCAAGTGGCGTATGAATGACACGGCAATTTGTAAGACATTGTGTGTGCAATAACATCGCTCTTGCTTTGGGCGTGTCATTTCACACCATGCAGTCTGTACTGACTGGAATGTAAAAATCAGACGAGTGAATATGCTACACTCAGAGCCGGTGACGTTGAATAAAAAGTGAGAAGGACTGCTTATGGTGAATGATTGGAGAGGTGGATGGGTACAAAAAACACAGGACTTTCAACCAGGAGACCGGCATTCATGGCCCAAAGTGTTGTTGAGTTATTTTGAGGTTAGGTTACTGACGTGTTTTGCATACTTATATTATGTTGGTATTGTTGTTATGCTGGTTTTTTAAGCCCAACCACAATATTTTCCTAAACCCAAGTGGTTTTGTTGCCTAAACCTTACGGCAACCATTTCACGGTAACAACGTGGTGTGAAATGACACATGAAAAGCCTAAAATGTGTCATTGTGACAGGCAGAATGTCCTTAATATGTGTAGAAATGTCCAACATTGGCACCAGCTAATGGTAGTATCATATAAGATGCCGTGATGGACAACAACGAACGCTGTTACGCGACCAAGAACTGAATACATAAACGGTGGCGGGTTATTTGATTAACTGAAAATGTATTTTGTTTGTCAAAATTTACATGGCACATATTTCTAAATATTTTTTAGTTTGACCACATACATTAAACAGCTGGCATTATGGACCCCTAGCAGATTCTAAAGTCGCATCTTGCGATTTTTAGGTTTTTAACTGGCTCAGTTTTAAAGCTAGATTGAAGATACATCATTGTATGAAACTAGAAAACCTAAAGAATCCATGGGTAGAGGCCACCTCCACTGGAGGCTAAATAACGCTCCAAACTTTTGGCGAGGAAAAACTACAAAGGCCATTTTCAAAGGGATCCCTTGACCTCTGACCTCAAGATATGTGAATGAAAATGGGTTCTATGGGTACCCACAAGTCTCCCCTTTACAGACAATGCAGTTTGGGCCGTTATGATTGGAGCATATTGTTTTATGCTAAATGCAGTACCTGTGAGGGTGTCTGGACAATATTTGTCATTTTTTTGTGATGTTAATTGATTTCCAATAACAAAAATATATACATACATTTGCATAAAGCAGCATCTGTCCACTCCCATGTTGATAAGAGTATTAAATACTTGACAAATTTCCCTTTTAAGGTACATTTGGAACAGATAAAAAAATGTGTGTTAAATTAATTTGTTTTAATTATGGACAAACATGCGATTAATCTGAATAAATATATATTTTTAATACATTTTTACAATATGTGTATTTGATATGGGCATTTTTGTTTTTCATTTCATATTTTTTCTTTCATTAAAAAACTTGTATGAGAAACTAAATGTCTTATTATTGATAGAAATGACTTCCGAGTTATGAATGTAGATGATATGGGCTCTGGTTGAGTATGACCTGCAGGGTGAAAAACAGCCGATTGGAAGCCAACAGTGCTTTGCTAAACGTCAGTCATTGTTCAGTTCATTTGCGTGGGTTGATTTAGGTCTTGCTGGGAGATCAATGCTGCGGGCGGGAAGAACGAGCGGAGAAAATGCATCAACATAAATGCATTCCCAAAGCCGAGCCTTCAATCTCACCCCTGCCCCCGTGGGGACAGCCGACCACCGTCTCATCTCCATATCAGTTGGTCGCTTTGCTCGGCTTCGCCTCGTTTACCTGCCTAAATTTCCGCAAACCGGGATGGCATCGCATACATCTGTGTGATGGGAGGGAAAGGTCAAGTGCTTTACACCGTACCGCGGGTGCCAAATCATAAGATGTTTTCTACCATTGTTCCCAGAGAGAGAAATACATATTACCTCTGGTGCCCATCATGAAACTTAAACAGTATGTATGCTGGCTTGAATTTGTATTCATAACCTGCCTGCCAAGCACACACATGAAACAGATACAACAGCGGACATAATGGAATATTTTGGCTCTCTGCTTTTCAGATGGAATAATAGCGAACACTGAGGGCCGACGAAGGAGTCGTGGAGGGTAAATTCAATAGTGGGATTATAATATCTGAGAGAAACAGTAAACATGGGCCGTGCCAGTTCTCAGAGGCCGACTGTGTATAATTTCTTTAATGTGGCACTTAAAAGAGAGAAACTTCAAGAGGCTTTATATGGAAGACACCAACAGAAAATGAATGAACGAACGAGGGGATGCTTTGCCAAAAAATCTGAGCAAACTTAAGCCAGGGTTGCAAACAAACGTAGGGATCAATCCACTCCCTAATGCTATTTTTCTCTCCCTGTGTCCTTTGTTTTGACAGACTATTTCCTCTCTCCATACTGGCACTGTGGACAGTATGGAGAGAGGTTGGACCGGCTCCCGAAAAAATAAGAAGCTATAGAGTTGGTGTGTAACGCGCCATCAAAATGAGGCTGGACACGTCAGGGTAAATGTCAGTGGTCTCTGTTTCTGTAGCATTTATGGGGTTCACTCTTCGTGATCATTGAGGTTAAGGGTAAGATTAACTTTATTGAACCTTGAGGGGGAATTGGGCAGCAGTGTGACTTTTCAAAAATCCCTTTTAACCTGATGATGTACCAGTCTCAAGAAAAAGCGGAAGTCCTCTAGTCCACGGAGGAAAAGGGATTCCAAACAAGAAAAGTTCATGTTTCATTTGATGCCTTTCACTGATGCCTTAAAGGGACTATTTGTAACTTTTTACAACGTATAAGTGTAGCGGGTCGGCACACATGCGCGTTCGCATATGCGCGCTCGCG
>CAKALG010014620.1:0-19237 GCA_916700815.1 Helicolenus hilgendorfi
TATATAATATAAAGAGACGTCTGTAAATCAGAGGATAATTTTTTTTGAGGTAAATAAACACCCCAGTACAAACACTTAAATAGCCCTCATTTAAATCGTTATGTCCTAAAAGTTGTCAAATTAACTAATAGCTTAATCCAGAGTTATTTTCCTCGCCATAATGAACTTGCAACAGACCCACGGGACCGCAGCGCCCTGCACGCTCATATGACATATCCGGTTCTGCCGACTTCCTGATTGCTCTCAAAATCTGTGTGCTGTATTTTTTTAACTTCCATTTATGTCCATTGCTCACTCTATGCTCTAGGCTTTGCATCATGTGTGATTTTGTCAGGGAAAAAATATTTAAAATGATGGCAATGTGCTATTTTGTGTTTGTTTAGAAACATAACCAGCATCTTTAACAGTAAATGAATTACTCTAACATTTAAAAAAAGCCCGAGCCGGGCAGAGAGCCTCCTACAATCTGTTTGTGCACACCGGCTGCATCTAGATGTCCATCTTACCGTGACATGCCTTTCCATCTGGCCCAAGTCGGCTGCCTTCAGGACACTTGCAGTAGTAGCTGCCGATGGTGTTGCAACAGTACCCCTCACAGCCGCCTTCATCCTTTTCACATTCGTTAACATCTGAAAGAAAAGGATTAAAAGGCCAGATTTACTAACATAATGCACAGTCCACAAAACCGAAAGGTTTCTAGCCCCCTTTTAGCTAACCTTTCTCGCTCTTTGAGGAGTTCCTCAATGTGTTGTTTAGTTATTTCCCTTTTAAGCAGAAAGGAAAGCAACAAAACTTTTATAGGGTTCACTTTCACTGATCACTTTGTAGAGCAGAGCACATGTTACTTAGTTTACGTACTTATTTTTATCCTAACCATGATGTTTTTCCTGAACCTAACTAAGTGGTTTAGTTGCCTGAATCTAACTGCGGTTGTTTTGTTGCTTAAACATAACCACGACCATTTCATGTTAAACCTGTGGCGTGTAAATGACATGCGAGAAGCCTAAAATGCGAAATGTCCCTAAGATGTTGTGCTATTTATAGGCCTTCCCATGGGATCAGGTTGGTTGTTCCTGGTCACAGTATTCCATTTAATGTCCAAAGATCTTTGCATGAACTTTTGCCCGATCCTTGTAGAAACTGATTAAACTGCTGCTGTTTCCACGTGGCAGCAACATAGCCAAACCTTTCACAGATGATACAGTGTTGTATGTTTGGTTTGGAAAAAGGAGATGGTGACAGAGAAAAGCATTTCACTTGCATCGACAACCCCTGAAAAAGAGGAAGACTTAGGTAACAGAGAGGAAAAGTTATTTAGTAGAGTCTCCCATCTGTTGAAAGACTTAATGGGACCCTTTAGCTGTGTGTTGAGTAAAAGTTTGTTTATCTTTAAATAACAGGAAATTTCAGAAGCACAACATGGAAAGACAATTTGGAAAGAAAAGACAGGAGTCAGCGGGAGATAGAGAGCAGCATGATGTTTGCCAGCTTGTCTGTGTAGATGAAGAGCACATGACAAATCAAGGTCTGCCTATATAATCATGGTGTATTAAATTACAGATGGTTTCTGTGACATGCAACCACAGTTGCCTATGGCTTTTCTTTAATAAACAAGGAAGAGCTTCTGATCATTACCAAGCCTATTATTAAGGTTTTTAATATTTGTTAGACTTTGTGGGCACAATAGTAGTGGTATAATATCCCATTCCCTCAATCCCCTGGTGTTTAGGTATGTGTGCAAAGGTTAATCTAAAGCACATACAGTTAAATCGACCGCTAATAAGCAAAAACCAACATAAATGTGCTCCAAAGCCCCTCTGGTAAAAAAAACTGAAAACAATTTCTGTTTTAGGTTTCAACATTAATGAGTAGACTCAGAGGAGCATTGCCAGTATTCTCCTGTTGGTCCATTCAGGAAGTTGTCAGTTATGTCTACACTGTATTTTATCTGTTTCTCTAGACAGGAAGACACCCATGGAGCACGGGCAACTTGGCCAGTATTATAAACAGACAAGTGTGTATGATAAACAGCCCCTATTGCTCAGATAAAATGTCTCTGCCTCCATATGTGTGCGCATGAATAAACATGTACAAAACAATACATTGGCTCAAAACTACAGCAGTCCATTAGGGCAGAATTGTCTCCAGCTGAACATGTGAGATGCATTATCGATTCTCTATTCAGATCGTTTTAATTGACGGGATGAAAAAGCGCAGTAGTCTGGACGAGTGGTGCTGAATTATTACAACCACATGTATTTCCCATTTATCTTCCCTATGGAGAAGAAGAGATATGAACGCATTTGTTACAGTGTAGGTGAAAGAAACCATACAGCAAGAACAGCAGCTGAGGTAACAAATGGTTCTCTTCTACAGTAGTTATCGAAGAGTTATAATAGTATGTTTCCTGATCTACAATTCTTATGTAATAAAGTATGCAGCAGGTAATGCATCAACAACGTTGACGAGAAAGAAAGCAAGCAAAGTAGCACTATGAGCACTGTGAAATTGTTGGCTGTATAGTTGAATTGTTATGTGGAATCATTGGTAATATGGCCTTTAAGTACAATCTGTAGAATCCTGCAGGACCTCAGAAACTAAGGATGGGTCGCCATGTTTGTTTTTCAGGCCACACCCACACTTGGTTTCAAAGGGCAGGCAGTGTTTTCTGGGTTATTTGGAGAGGAAGACTTTGGTTCAGGAATTTCTACAGATGATGATTTATCAGGCAGATTATTACAGATTTAGGCTTAGCTGTCCTGGTTCCAGTTTTTGTAAATGTCTACCTTAGTTGCTATATTGCAGCCCGGCTGCACAAAAAGGCGTGTGAATGACACGATAATGTGCAAGGAAAAAGCATGCAATAAGAATGCCGTTCTTGCTTTAGGCGTGTCATTTGTACGCTATGTAGTCTGTACTGACTGCAATGTAAATGCATCAACGTAAATATGCTACGCTCAGAGCTAGTGATGTAGAATACAAATTGAGAAAGGCCGCTTATGGTGGGCAGACAGGGAGATGGATGAGTCCAACAAACACAGGACTTTCAACCAGGAGACCAGTGTTCAAGACCGGTGTTTTGTTTTGTAAGTCACGTTAGTGACGTTAGTGACGTTAGTGACGTGTTTTTTAGTGATGTATTTTCCGTACTCATGTTACGTTGTTTTCATATGAATTGTTCTTAGTGTACTTATTTTAAGGCCAACCATGACATTTTTCTAAACCATACTAAGTGGTTTTGTTGCCCCCTGCTGGTACTGCACCTTAATACACGTGTGTAATATTCATGCCTCCTCATCGAGGCACTGACACTCTCTTCTCTGGTGGACAGATGGGTCTATTACACACTTTGGCATGATACAGGGTTGTATATTGCCTTGTTAGGATTATACACATGCAGTTGGCTACATTGCCCTGCCTTGGCCTTTACAAGCCTTTACTTACACAGTAGTCCAGCACATTCCCCTTCTCTAGGGGGAGGATCTAAGAAACCTTCTGTCTAAACCTGAAAATGTGCACACACTAGTTGCACACAGAGAAACACCCGTGCTCTGCACTTTTCATTAACTCATAGGGAAGTGACATGGCCCCGTAACCTCAGGGCTCTGCCCCCATACACATCCCTACTTTGACCCAGCAGCTCCTGAAAGCCTTAATGAGCTCTCCGTATCAGCTCAGGGTCATTTACCATCATCATCAAGATGACAAGCAGAGTGAGAAACCACATTTTAACAAACATTAATCCGGGCCCTGTCAGAGCACTGAGGACGGTTCTGGGTAACGTGACGTTTACAAGGCAGCAAGTCACATGTTGCTCAGAGAGTGACGTGTTAGCGATGTCTACCATGTGTTGACCAAACTGCTCTGCCAGAACTTGTCACCATTCCTAAATATTACCCTTGTCTTAACTGTAGCCTCAAAGAAAACTTTTAACCCAAATTAAACCTCAAATAAAGACAGACGTCGACACATTTTCAGGTTTCCGAATGTTGCTATTTTTGACTTTGTGGCTTGGTCTTTCAAATGAGTCATCAGTCACACTCTGCGTCTCTGGCCAAACCTGACGGTCATCGGATGAACATAATCCTGGAGTAAAAGTACTTTAACATGAGAACGAGAATAGCTGACTTGTTAGCGCGATGAGTCTTGGACCAAACCTTCAAGAAAAGATTTAACTATATAATGTATCATAATTTGAGAGACTTAAGGGATTGAGCTGTGGAGATAGAATGAAATATAACTAGATATACTTATATATATAGCAGGGCAATTCTCACTTTTCTCTGAGTCTAGAAATAACAAGACAATGAAAATTCATGAAAATGTCAACATTTCAATAAAATGTGCAAAAATGCATATTTTGTCGGTGCAGAAATGCACAGAAAATGCACAGAAAATGCACAGAAATGCGACAGTGGCAACTGCCCTTTAACGGGTAGAAACGTTGGGCAGAACCAGGCTCTGGGTGGGCGGCCATCTGCCTCAACGTGTAAATAGCCCCTTTGCTGTCACTCAGAACTCAAAGACAATGTGATTAACTGAGACCCACACAAAGTCTGAGCAGTGTTACTCCTGGCACATGTTGGCATTAAGATAACCACTTCTGCCTGGGTTCAGCTGTTGTGCATTGGGATGTATTACACAGGCCGCCCAGCCGCATGCATACACATACGCATGCATGCAATTATTTCTATAAGTCTCCCCAGACTTGCACGATGTCAATAGGGGACCTTTTATCCTCAAAGATAAAAGGTCTTCAAAATGAAGCATTATCAAAACAAGTCAATCCTTTTTCTTAATGCATTCAATACACTAAACAGTCCTCTTCAGTCCTTTAGCAAAGACGCTTTTATTGCTGAGAGATTTTTTTAGGGTAAATTTCCCTTCCATGATTCTCTTTCTGTCCAGCACACATGTTCTAGGACAACAGATCATGATATCATGGAAACCCGACAGAAACAAACTTGTCACCCAGTATTATTTCAGTATATAAGCAACACATAATTTATTAAAAATGTTATAAAGCACTTCAACCTTCCTGATGGGTCCAAGTCCCCTGATACCCAAACACCTGCTGCCTTTTCCTCGATATTCACCAGTCCTGACTCCCTTCGTGTGGCCTCTGAACCAAATCTGGACGATCAATCTTCATCTCACCGATGGACTGACAGGAAAGATGACATATACCACTTACCTCAACACAAAGTCATTCTTTTATACATTTTGGAAACACATCTTTGAAAGTATAGTACACTCCTTCTTTCTCCAACACTTTTTATCTCAGTTTTTCTCTGACATTTTATCTGCGCCATCTTATAAAAAATAGTCTTACATGCAACTTTGAAATACTATAATATCTTCCACATTCAAAGTTCGAATGGAAAGTGTTGGTCTCCTGTTGGTTTATGAATGGTGGTGATAATGGTTTCCCATCAAGTAACGGAGATAACCGACAGCTGCTTGAATGTTCTTGTGCTCTCTGCAGACTACTATCGGCCACCAAGTCCCGATCCCTGCTTATCTCATTAGATGTTATTGACATTACTTGTCTTCTACAGTACAGTACCTCCCCTGTCCAATTTCTCCAAGGACCAACGCTCTTCCTCCCTCTATAAAAAACAACTATTTGAAGTACTTTGACATTGAATAAATCAGCAAACCTTCAACCACGTGTCCATTCCCCTCATGTTAAAAGATTAGGCAAAGAAAGGCCAGATCAATAACTGAATCAGCAGGCCTCAGCTGCGCGGCATGTCTCTCAGTGCTGTTCAACGAATGTGGAGGGCTTGGATCTCAGACCTCAGTGGACGGAAGTGATACTCAAATCTTACATGATTTACTGTTTCTTCCTCACTAGATGGAAATTGAGTCTTTGGCAGGAATGATTTGTATTTCCTACATTTTCTTCTCAAGTCTCTATTCCCACATTTCTATTGTAACAAATTGACTTAGAAAAGGAATGCAACTTACCAAACAACTTGTCTAAGAAGAAAGTCTGCATTGCTCATCTCTTAAAATCTACGTCTCAACAAATTGATTTTGCAAGCTTTTTTTATTCAACTGAAAATGACACATTAGCTAAATTAAAAGATATATGATATTGCACCATCCTCCCTTCAAATAAACCAAAGGGGGATGAACGAGAACATAACAGGAAACATTCTTTAACCATCAGGACTATTGTAACAGAGCCAACAAATAGGGCTATAAAATCACTGTGGTTTGGCCATGAGCTGTAATATTTTAATGCTGAGGTATTCCACCTGATGATTTGATAAGCTCACTCCCATCTCTCATTTCCTTTGCTCTTTCAATTATTTTTTGGCCAGTGATGCCTTCATTATTCTAATCTACAAAAGGAGGTACAGGGGGGGCAACAGAACTTATTGTTTATTATGATTATTCATTATTCATTGACTCTGGAGAACTACATTGTTGCAGCTGCATTGCTGGTATGATGTGTGCAGTTACTGTTTTGTTTTTTCGTCTTTGTAATTGTCTTGGGGAGCACTAAGTGCACTAAGGGTTGATGTGTTTGGTTTGGATCTAGTTATCTAATCAACCACTGCTATCAGTTCAGCGTCTTTCATGTTAATATGAATGTGGGTCACTAGGGGATGGCATTGTTGGTCTTTTTCAACAACAACTTGATCGATTATCATGAAAGTTTGTACAGACGTTCATGTTCCTCAGAGGATAAATCCTCTCGACCTCTAGCGCATTTTTGGCTTTTAGTGAAATATCACTATATAAACTATTTGATGGATTGCTATGAAAATTTGATACAGATATTCATGGTACCCAGAGGAAGTATCCTAAGGATTTTGGTGATCCCATGACTTTTCCTCTAACACAGGTGTTTGCAACCTTACACACAGTAGCTTAACCAATGGCACACTAACAATAAGTGTGCAAGAGAGTTTTTTTGGTAATGTTGGAAGTGCCCTCTCATCCGAATGCCAAATGAGCTCTTTCACAGCCATTGGCAGTTGTGCGGCTTTTTATTTATGCTAGTTTGATTGATTTTTTCCCCCATCCACATTCCACAAAGACCCGCTCTAGTCTGCCTCTGATTGGCTAGTACTTGACGCCTTCTTCACAGAATTTGTTAAGTTTATTGCTAATGAACAAGATTGGTGGAAGGTTGGTAGGGTTAATAGTTTCAACTCAGATGTGGATGTTTTCATAAGGATGGCACCCGTCTTGTATAGTGCTCTCATACATAATTACAATGTCCTGATTATGGGAGAAAATAATAAATGTTGGATGATGAATGATGATAAATACCTGCAAAACAAATGATATTCTCATCAGCCACAACTGTAATTTGTGTTTAGTGTTAGCATGCTAACACTTGCTAATATGCTAAACTAAGATAATGATAAACATTATGCATTAATGGTTTTCATTAAACATTATGCCTGCTAAACATAAGCATGTTAGCATTGTCATTGTGGCTATGTTAGCATGCTGACGTCACCATACAGCCTCAGAGCATGGCTGTAGACCTTTCGTGTTTTATTGGTTACTTCACAGAGCATTTAAGCAGAGGAAAGATCACACAAGATCCTGTGAATTAGAGCAAAGGTCAAAGGTCGTTCTGAGACAGCTGAGGAACTTTAAGGAACCTGTCACAGAGAGGAAAGTGAGCTTCAACAATCAGCTCAGTAGTAAATAAAGACAAGACAAAAGTGGGATTGTTTTCAAGATGTTGCATTGAATGAAATGGACAGCTAGTGTTAGAAAAGGATACAATCAATCAAGGCTTTCAACCCTGAGGAAGAATTCGGTTGTCCTTAGGTTCTCATTCAAGCGCACAATAATAGAGTGAAGAAACATAGAGCTAGTGTTTGAGTCACACTTTGATCTAGATGGGAACTAGCATTTTTAAACTCTGCATCACTCTGTTCTCACTAGTACCTATGTGTAGGACCAATAATACTATATATTTTGGATTTCTACCACCTCACCCAAGCAGCTCATATGTTTCCCATTTGTCCCTTCAACACAGAATTTATGCTCTAATATAATGGGGATTTTCAGAGACTGTATAGTTTATGCTTGAATCAGATGGGACAGTCTTAGCGGGACACATTTTCGTCTCTTGCTGTGCACATATTTCTTATCTTTTGTCTTTTTATAGCGTTAATAAAATTTAATTTGTTTCCTCAACAAATGAGTTGAATGCTGGTTGCTGGGTGATGTTCTTTTTTTTGCGCAACCCGGTCTCATGGGAAGGCGTATAAATAGCACGACATTACAAGGACATTCCGCATGTCATGAGGACGCATTTTAGCCTTTTTGCATGTCGTTTGTACGCCACGCAACAAAACTACAGTAACGTCCACAGTTTATGTAGCAAAGCCAACAAGTTAGGTTTAGGAAAAACGTCATGGTTGGGCTTAAAATAAGTACATAGTAAATTTAAATATGGAAAACAAATCACAACATGTAGCATACAAACCAAAACACTGGTCTCCTAAGTCCTATGTTTGTTGGACCCATCCACCTCCACTCCCGCCCGCCATAAGCGGTCTTTCTCACTTTTTATTCTACGTCACTCGCTCTGAGCGTAGCATATTTACACCAATGCATTTTCTTTGGAGTCAGTGCAACCTACATGGCGAGCAAATGACACGCCAAAAGCAAGAAAGGCGTACTTATTGCATGCTTTTGCCTTGCGCATTATCATGTCATTCATTCATCAAGAAACACTTTCACCCTTTGGATACCGGTTAGCCTATAAACTGAAGTAATCTACATGCATGACTTGACATGTAATGAATTACAGATCTATGGTGATTTTCATACATCAGTCATAAACAGAACTGTAGTGATCACCACACAGTTTAACATTCTTTAGTAAGGAATATTAATAATGATACAATGAACTACAAAGTTCATGAACTGCTAAATAACGGTGGTCACATGAGCTCTCGTACACCTGAGAGAGAATTACACACAAGGGATTCAGTGACTTCTAGAGGAAGTGCAAAAAAGTGTCGACTCACACATTCACAGTGTGAGGGTCAGGTCACTGGGGTGCTCACATTAGTCTGCACAGCCATAAATCACACAGTCTTGAGAACCCCTTTAGTCTACAAGTGAGTTGATCCTACCAGATCTAAGTTATTAATGAACAAATGGGTTCTGAAACAACACCTGCCTTTAAATTCCAACGTTTTGCCCATTATCTCCATGAAAGCCTCTGTCAACTTCTCCATCTGGAATAGCCATCCTGTTTGGCTCACCAGTAGATAGAATAGAAAATGTGTTCCACAGAAAGGATGAAACGTGGCTGTAGATTTAAATGCCTTATGTTCAGCAGGTATGCAACTACTTGGCATCTCACGGCAAACAATTTAGGGCTGATTTTATTTTTGTGTAAAGATGAATTTTAATCTTGGACTAGACTTAATTCATGTCTATAAAGTTAACCATGACACAACATCTAAATCAATTCTGAGAAACATCCTGTAACACATGTGCTCAGTCACACAGCTTCAATACTATTCGCCAATGTCATAAATTTGACCATTAACCAGCTCCCCTGATGCATAATGACAGTGCCTGTTAAAGCAATAGTTCACCCCAAAATGAAAACGAGCAAGCTCAGCGCTATGAAAGCCTTCTACAAAACAACAAAAGGGAAAAGCAGCATATTCCAAAAAATGACAATAAAGCTACTCCAAAAAGCTCACACTGGAAAAACAATCACTTTCACTCCCTTTTTCTGAAGCCAAACAGCTGCACTATGGGTCAAATAGTCAGATATGTATCCAGTGCTCTGACTGATGAAAGTTAAAAGAAGTTTATATTTATTTAGCTATCTTGCTCAAAGGCCATTATCAGTAGCCTTTAGTAAAGTGGGGAAGATTAACCCTACCAGTTACCTACCCTTCACAAGTTTATTTTCCTAATGCTAACACAGTCGCCCCAAGTTCAAGGAGTATCCTTAATCTGAGAGTGCTCCTCTGCTACTGCAGGAATCTCACTGTGAGCTTTGGTCAATCACACAGACCATTTGCTCCAACATTAACCTGGTAAACAATGGTGCCTTGATACATTTTGGGAGATGAGGGTGTGCTTGTTTAGTGTGTAAGAACTTCCCTGCCATGTGGCAGCCATTAGGGCTCTAATGAGCTTCTTCCTCTGATAGCTATGCTAAGCATGTAGCACGAGCATTGCCCAGTCTGTCCTCCTGCCAGGCATCCTACCTCCAAGCCTGTGTCTTGGCATATAATGCCTACATTCACACAGTTAATAGCAGACTTGAAGAATGACATGTTTATCTACACACATAATGTCTACTGTTCAACTGCGTTGTACTTATTATGATGAATTATGATGCATCTTCTCCTTGTGCATCCTGGACATCCTCAACCAGATCGTGTGGTGGATTCTCTATTAGTCAAAGAAAATGTTGTGTTAAGCTTCCTATCAATAATATTTTTTTTTAAATGCTGAAAGTGGAACAGCTGTGGCTGACATTTTATGTGGAAAAAAACAACCTGTTATTGTGCATTTCTCAGTTTCTTTGGTTGGAACAATAAGCCACCTGGCCTTTTAAATCTTTCCAGAGGAAAAGTTTGTACTTAAAGTAACAGTGTGTGGATCTATTAGCAGAAATGGAATATTCATAACTATATTTTCATGAGTGTATAATCACCTGAACTAAGAATTGTTGTGTTTTCGTTAGCTTAGAATGAGCCCTTCATATCTATCTATCCGGCTGTCAACGTTTTTGCATTCGGTCAGAGCAAGTGACGTAGTATAAAGAGCGAACTAGGCAGGCTGGAGGGGAGGTGGATGGGCCCAACAAACACCAAGGCTTTCATCCAGGAGACCGCTGTTTCAGTGTCGTTTTCTCTGTATAAACGCAGTAGTTTAAGCCAAACCATGTAGTTCTTTCCTAAACCTAACCTATGTGGTTTTGTTGCATTGTTAAGGTTATTACGTTACATTGTTAAATTGTTACATTATTATTTGAACACAAACCAAGATCTTTTTTTCTAACCTTAACCAAGTAGTTTTGTTGCCTGAGTCTAACCACTCGTTTCACAACGTTAACCACGTGGCGTTGAGTTTCTGCAAGCGTGATACAAGGCTGATACAAAACTTATTTTTGGTTCAGAAACGTCGCCATTCAACATATCCGTGGTTTGCAGAAACGTCCCATGCCAACATTTGTTCTGGCAGCTGGGTTGTGGAAAGGGAGGAGTGAGTGGTTGGTTGCAATCTGCAACTACACCACTAGATGCCACCAAATCCTCCACACTGTACCTTAAACATCTGTCTACCTTTTCATCATTGCAAAGGATCTTCAAAACACGGCAAGAAAACAGTTGACAGAATTTTTTTGCTGCTTTGGTGGCCTTTAATTTTTTTTTTGTGTCAATTTTTAACTAAACAGTCAAATATGGGCTCTAGTGGTTCAGTAAGGTTTGTCTCTGTTACTGGAAGGTCTGGTGTATTCTGCCAGAAGCTGCAGTGGCTTTTAAGTCAGTTTTCAACAGCTGATCATTACCATAAATGATCGCCTTAAGTAATATCTTTACAATGTTTTTGCTCATGCACAGCTCTGGGTGTCCAAAGAAAATGTCTAAGGAGAACTGATTATTCAATGATTAAGTTCATATTACACCAGTCTAGCCAACTTTAAAGGGATCTGTTAATCTCTGTAGGCTTACATTGTTAATATAGTTTTCAGTGACCCTTTTCAGTAACCTTTAATAAACAGAACGGGAGAGCTGCTAGCCAAAGCAAAGACCAACCTGTCAGAGGTAATCAGGAGGTCTGCGCTGCAGTTCTTTATGAAAATAAAGATCATCATGACATGCACACCTCAAAAACTTCAGCAGCTACAGCGACTAGATTTTTGGTTTAAACGAGACCAAAACAAACAATAAGGCCTGTCATCATTACAGCCATATGGTTCCCATCATAATCATAATTCAAAACACAGTCTGCTGCACGCTTTTGACACAATTCAAGCCCTTTAGTCTGTTTCTTGGGCCTTTGGATTAGGGACCAGTATCCACGATTAAACCGTGTTAAGAGCAAGAGAGTTTGGTGCATGAATGTTGTTGCAAACGAGATTATGTCCTCACCTCATTTGCTGACAATGATTTAGCCTGGAACTAATAACAGTCCTATAGATGTGCCCTTTTGTCTAACAGCCAGCAAAAAACTAAGGGAAATAAATGTTCAATAGGCTCATGTTACTCAGGAGTCAAAACAAAAATGCTTGTAATTGACCTGGAGCTCTGCAGGGGAACTAACTGAATGGAAAGACGCGGAGAGGATAAACTCTCTGAGTCTGGTAGTTAACTTAAGGTGGACGGATCATTCCAGATCTGTAAAAGATATCATTGTTCCCTGAAGTTGTGAGAACAGCCACAGGAGTTTACTGAGACATCACCTGTTACATCCTGTTTTTCATATCTTCATTAGGTCTAACACCACGGTTTTCAACAAAATGTATCTTGCATCTTTGAGCTTAATTACTTCCAGAAATCTGAAAGAAAATATTGTTTTTCCCATTTTGAGTTCTTTCACAGGCTTCAAGGTTCAATGCAGGAGCAGCCATACCAGTAAAAATTAATACAGGGCAGATTTTTTTCCCTCCGTCCAATAGAGTCACATGCAGCAAGGATGTATGATCTTTCTGCAGACATGTGAAAGGAAAGGAAGTGGAACAGAGGGGATCAAACATTGGCTGAGGATTCATAACGGAGGACAGATAATGTTTCCAGAGTTTTCCCAAGATGCCTAAATATTTTTGAGCCAGATTCAAAAGCAGTCCAAAAGCACATGTCTTAGTCAGAGAATGGAGCAAAAGTTAAGTCAGAAAACACAAATTTGCTTACTTACTGCATACAACAGAGTACAAATGACAAAAGCTATTCATCAAGTATTATGCCCCCCTGCTTCTGCATGAGCAAGATTTTTCAGGAACTCAGACATAACACAAGGGAACATGAGGAGGACTGCCCCAGGGATTTAAAACCTAGAGCTCTGAGTCAGCATCTTTTTCCCCGGTGTAATCGCCTCCTTCTCCCTAACCAGCCTGTACAAGGAGCCACTCACTCTCCATGTGTCCTGACCACATCTCAGCTACTATAAACTGCAATACAGTCACAGAAGGCTGCTGTTGTATTAAAACCATTACATGTAGAGTTTAATTAAGGTAACTTTGAAGAAGTACATACATTCTGTATTATATTATTATATTTTATCCAATAGAAGCAAATACATGTTGTCAGTTCTACCCAGTGGGCAACTCCGAGGTCTGTAAACTGAAGCCAATGCGGAAGTGCCTTAAACTTGCATTCTTTCTAACAGCCAGCAGGGGACGACTCCTCTGGTTGCAAAAAGAAGTCTGATTGTATCGAAGTCTATGAGAAAATGACCCTACTTCTCACTTGATTTATTACCTCAGTAAACATTGTAAACATGAGTTTATGGTCTCAATCGCTAGTTTCAAGTCTTCTTCAATACAGCATGATGTTCATTTAGTAAATTATGGTCCCATTTAGAGTCAAATAGACCATAAAGCAGGGTATACTTTAGAGCGTGGTTACCTTGGGATTGACAGGTCGTTACCACGCTATTGTCCGGTCTGGTAGTTTTCCGTGTTTTCATCCTACAACTTTAACCCTTTCACAGTGTGCTTTCAGTTCATGAAAGTTAATTATAACATTTTTGGTCGCCTAAAAGTCTAATTGAGCATTAGGTTGTACTTAGCTCCACCCTCTTGTGTCAGTTCTGGTTGCAAATAACCAAGATGGCGACAGCCAAAAACCAAGAATACCCAAAATACCCAACTCGAGGCTTCAAAACGGCAGTTCACAAACCAATGGGTGACGTCACGGTGACTACGTCCACTTCATACAGTCTACAGTATGTTTCTACCCAAAGATTCCAGACCTGCCCTGCAGCAAATGCTAGGCGCTACCAATGAATGCTACTCTCTGCAACTCTACCTCATTGGCACACAAATAAGCACAACTTACACACATGCACATGTACAGAAAGAGGTTTACATATATGGACATCCACAGAGACAGGTGTGTTTCATTTAATAGGGAAGGAAACCAAGCGTATATGGGAGACAGCCCAAGGTCCTGGGGATTAAACACTCAAGTTCATATGAAGAAAGACGATTCCCATGTGAGAGAATGTGATTTACATCGCAACTGCAACAACTGTAAAGCTTTCTGCAGAGTTCCCCAGAGTGAACACTCTTGGTAATAACACTGTCCACAGTACTTTTATTGGTAAAGATCATTTCTGAAATAATAAATTCTGTTTTTATGTGTGCGCATGTTCGAAAGAGAAATGTAAAATCTTGTTTTTCCACATATTTCCCCAAAGTCAAAAGATTGTTAGAATAATGTACTTTTATTATCTAATACCGTATCATCACAACCTGAATAGCCAGTTTTTTCTCCCAAAATATCTGCTGACGTCATTAGCCGTCTTATTACACAGCTAAATCTTCCAGTACAACAGGATCCAGTCTTAGGAGCTGTCCATAATCACTCTACTATAAAGTACTCTGAAAACAGCCAGGCCTCTTTAGTGAAGACCAGATGGTTTCTGTCCTCACACTGTTATGTGCCTGCGTTCTCTTAATTTCATGCAGACCCATGCATCAATTTAACCAAAGCAAAGCCTAATCCAAGTCTTAATCGGGTGAGACAGAGTGGCATTCACAAGCAGGAGTAAATGCAACTATTACAGAGCAGACTCCAGTGTCTCAGCACATGCTTGGGCTGTGTCCAGGCTGTTTATTACCTCACGGTGTCAACACCATGGCCTTGGTGTCAGTGGCTGACATACACTTCCATAGACGGTGCCTTCTGTCTCATATCAGAGATTGGAAGCAGGTGGCCGGGCGGCCCCCACAACACACAGTGGGCTCTACCACCACAACTTGGCAGCGATACCAAAGAGAGCAACGTTCAGGAAGCCAATCGCTTGAACTATTACCAGAGCCAGACTGTTCTTTAACATTGCTCTCTACAGTCTACATTCTCTCTCTACTAAAGTCGAGCTGGAGTGAATGGTGCTGAAAAGGCAAGGCTGATATGTTGTCTCTGCTGCAACCCCTCTCATCCTTCATCCTTAAGATTTATCTAAACACCATGAGCATTAACATTGATAGTGATCATTTGCCACACAGTGATCCAAAAAAGTATTATGTTCTCAGTAACAAACGCATTTCACGTCCTTATTTGCAGTTTAGGCCAAGCATCATGTGTCAGCATCCACCTCAAAAAGAAACATATTCTTTCAACTTGCAGTGACTGAGTTTGTTGCCACTTAGGGGCATCATAAACGAGCTGTAAACAAAACACTGATATATTGATATGGCAAACTTGATATGGCAACATAGTTAGTTAGCTAGTCTTCAGCAGGTTTTTAGAGCTTTTTGTCTGAAAACCGCTAGCTGCTGATGATAGAACAAGGTTGATGGGAGCTATGGGAGTGAACCAAAATAGTGAAGTTGCGGGTCAGAAAACCAAAACAATGAGCTAAAAGACGCGATGACGAACTGCAGTCATTGGAAATTCTCTGTGGCCATCACTACGAGCAAACTCCTTCACATCCAAGTAGTCATATGATCCATTGTTAAAATGAAAATATCTACTATCATAGCTGTTTTAATTTCTTCTTTAAAACTTAAGAGCACATGGAGAAAGGATAATAACGTGCAGGAAACACTGTATAAGAAATCTGATGAAGCCAGGTGAAACATCTTCACGACCAAACATCAAGTCCAGTAACTTATTACTCCAAGAGAAATCTACAGAGGTCAACATTCTACCGTATCGGCTCGTTCTCCATCATACATGAATCACATACCGGACAGTAGTAAGTCTGTCACCGTGGAATGTTAAAGCTCACAACGCAAATCTAATAATGACGAGGATTCCCTGGTGAAACGCTGGTGGCTCAGTGTGCACACACACGGATATCCAAGTTCCCAGGTTGAGCTAGAGTTGCAGTCTGTCTTGGTAATTATGTTATGCTGGAATGTGGAATTCATGGCTAAAATCCACTGTACACACACAGCAAGTTTCCTGATCCTGCTGGTTATTCTGTCCATCGAGGAATAAATCAAGGTTTTGGGGAATCGCCCAAAGTAATGAGATACAGGAAATGGCGTAATGAGATACAGTATGTCTTTCTACCAACATGGTTTACTTTCTGTATAATGTTAGTAACTATCCAAAGTAATAAACCTTAAGTTTTAATAATAAAATATTAATAGTCCATAGCTTTGTCAGAATTGTTATTGGTTTAAAATTGCATATGTAGCCAGATTTATTTTGAATTCCTATTTCAGGTGGAAAAAAAGACACATTCTTCTGCTTTCCAGTAAGTTTTAGCAGTACACATTTCTCTTACCACCCGATCGACTGGTATCAGGCCATTAAATAGGCATTATATAGGCACTATAAGCACCATCCATGTGGGTCAGTAGGGGAATACTACACCTACCATATTGTAAAAGTGAAACTTAAAAGCAACATGTTGTGACATGAAACGTTACATTTTGAACACAAACAAAAAGGCTTTTTTAGGTTTAGGCAACAAAAACACTTCATTAAGTTTAAGGAAAAACATTGTGTTTTGGTTTTAAATAACTGTTTCAAAAGTGAAAGCGAAACTTAACACTTGAACACGTGAACACAAAGACAACTACACATTGTTGGTTTCACATCGGACGCGAACCCCAGCCTACCGGATGAAAACCCTTTGTTTTGTGTCCCATTCATGGCCCCCAACCTCCACAGCATATGGAGTTTCACGCTGTTTATACCAGTGTTTTTTAAAGTGGGGTCCAGGGACCCTCGGGGTCCTTGAGAGGGTTCCAGGGGGTCCCCAGTAAAAAAAGGGGAATCATTTATTTTCACTATATCTCAATCCATAACACAATGACAGAATGTATGACTATTTTGGTCATGGGTTTCATACACTTTCTGTGGTAAAACATCTAAAAGCAAAAAATCCTAGCAGATAGGGTACCCTGGGACAAAGTCTTATCAAATGGGGGTCCGTGGTCTGATTTGTGTCAGTTTAGGGGTCCTTGCTGTGAAAATGTTTTGGAACCACTAGTCTATAGTACAGCGCCTGACTTCCGCTTTTGCTCCTGTCATAATTACTACTGTCGCTAGAGGTTGCTGTCTTGTTCTTTTATACCTTCTTTCGGTGATCTACCATGTGAATAGATGATAAAACCTACTATCCGGTGTAGTAGGCCCCTATTGACCCACATCTATGGTGCTTATAGCGACCGATAACGCCTTTTTAATACCCTGATAACAGTCTAATCGGCTGCTACAAGTTCCTATAATGTCACATTTTAGATAATGCTAGAGGCCCATAATCACTCAACATTGTGTGTGTTAACAGAAAGCACTAGATCAAACTACCAGGGATGGTTTTCACATCTATGCTCTCACCAGAGTTTTCCAAATTTCCTGAAAGCTCTATGTATTCCTGTAATTGTTTTAGCAGTTGAGGTTTGTTCCTGAGATGAACTATATTGTATACCTGAGGTATTATGCCACTTTAGTTCAAGCATGCAAAAGCATTATGTTACCTTTATATAACTGAAATGTAAACAGTGGTATTTGTTACAGTAGTCAAACCTTAAGATTTTCATAAAATCTGAATGCCTACAAATCTGAAAGCCTAAAACACAGGATTGTTAGTGTATGAGGTTTAGTGAGGGAACCTAGCTGAACACAGGAGCTTGGCTGACTCTCCCCTTGTATAATGATTCTGGCAGAAGAGTGAGGATAAATCTGTCTCTGGAGATGAGAGAAGGAAAAACGTTTTACAAAAAAAGACAAGAGTGAGATGAGTTCGAAGCACAGGATGTGCAAGAGAGGAAGAGGAACCTGGAGGAATTCTGATTAGATCTGATATCTCTATCCGTTCCCTATTGGTCACTCCGATGTGTGAAAACCAAAGAGCCCATGTCAAAACAAACGCACGGGAGAGCTGCCTACAACAAACAACGACACATTCCTGTGAAATGTCAAGAGGAAGAACTGCTTAACACCCCTAGGGGGCCAAGGTCCTTTCTCCTGGGAAAGTCAAGGTATCAAACAGGAGAGCCTCTGCAGTGTGTGTGTTTGTAAGCATGTGGGGGGAAGGAACTAAATACCGTTTGGTCACCCTCTGGTCTGTCTGCTCCTAAACACTAACAACCGTCCTCCTATTTGCATGTTGACGTAGACTGCAGGGGTTTGGACAGTAGAGAGAACAGACGGTGAGGGTGACGAGACAAGAGGGACCATCAGTTTTTGTACAGGCTTACTGGAAGTGTTTACCATTTAATGATGACAGACCTCAGGTTCTCGCTTTGAGGGTCTAGACTGTAAAGTAGGTGAAATGACCTTACTTTGAAGCCTAAGCATGAGGTTACTGGGACATCACTGTACATCCTGTTTTTCTCAATTTAGCTTTCTGGTATTTAAATACATTTTAGTAAGTAATAATACCTGATTAGATACATATTAAAGGAATAGTATGACATTTTTGGAAATTCACCTCTCTGGCAGAGAGTTAGATGAGAACGTTGATACCATTTTCATATCTGTATACTGTAAATCCCCAGACACACCAACCCGACATCAGAGAACTAGCGGTGATGAAGGCCACCTGTTGCGTCGCCTCGTTTTGACCGACAAGTTGCCCTTGGAACACACCACAAAGAATACAGCCGTCGGACAGTTAGCGCGGACGTTCTGCACCTGCGCGAGATGAAATAACTCTCCTATACCAGCAGGTTGCAGTGGTCTGTATTTGTCACTCAAAAAGGGAAACCGGAAGACCGAGGACGGCGCATATACAAGCTGATATGATACGTACATGAAATAAAGCAGCGTTTGCGGACTATTTTCACACCACTCTCACTCACCACTTAGCTTTATTGCAGATGGTCGTGTCGTTGTGAAATTATCCATGTACTGGAATGATCAGATAAGATGAAGATGAAAATGTGTTTAAACTCTTGACTTTACTCGTTGGCTTTCTTTACTCACGTGCGTTTCTCTTCTCGTGCACTGATTAGTTTAAGCTAAACCGCCAAGCAGAGTGATCGCTCTCACCGTCGGGCGCCGCCATCGATTCAACATGCTGAATCGGCCGAAAAACCTCCAACACGGGCAGACTAGAGCTGACAGTGCAGAACACAACAAAAGAACTAGGCCGACGA
>CAKALG010014621.1:0-21468 GCA_916700815.1 Helicolenus hilgendorfi
GCGGCGCAGCTTTAGGGTTAGGGTCCAACGCCCCAGAGCTCTAACCCTAGCCCTGTAAACCGTAACACACATCAGACATCCCAGTGGCTTTAAGACAAAGTTTTTTATTTTTTTATTTTCATAAATAACTGTATTTAAACAAACAATTGGTCCCTGCTATTGTTGGCTTAAAGGTGCTAAGTCAGTTTCACTACAACATGAGTTACAAGTGTATTTCTTTCATTCTTTCTTTATGTGTTCATTTGTTAAAGAATGCAGAAAATGAGGAACGGCATTTTTTTTTTTTTTTTTTTGAAGATGGCGGCCTAGGCGACCGCCTATATGGCCTATACCTTAAGCCGACCCTGCATTTATATCTACATACAGAGCGGGTCTTCTTCACAGAGCCGGCCGCCATGTTTCTACAGTAGCCCAGAATGGACAAACCAAACACTGGCTCTGGAGAGGGCCGCTCACATTTTTGCATCGGTCACCACATTTCTACTACACACTTGACACACAGGAGAAGTTTCAGGTGGTTGCAATCTGCAACCCCACCGCTAGATGGCGCCAAATCCTACATACTGTCTCTTTAAGACTCAATCAGTCTGTTAGTCGGTCCCAGTGGGCAACCTCTGGGTCTGAAAAGTGATGCCAATGCGAAAGTGACTTAAACTTGCATTTTTTCTAATAGCCAGCAGGGGGCGACTCCTCTGGTTGCAAAAAGAAGTCTGATTGTATAGAAATCTATGAGAATATGAACCTACTTCTCACTTGATTTATTACCTCAGTAAACATTGTAAACATGAGTTTATGGTCTCAATCGCTAGTTTCAAGTCTTCTTCAATAGAGCATGATGATCATTAGGAAATTATGGTCCCATTTAGAGTCAAATAGACCATAAAGCAGGGGATGCTTTAGGATTTGGCTACCTTGTGATTGATAGGTCGCTACCGCGGCTTTGTCCAGTATGGAAGTTATCCGTGTTCTTGTCTTAGAACTTTAACCCTTTCACAGTGTGTTTTCAGTTCATGAAAGTTAATTATAACAATCTTTTTGGTTGCCTAGTAATGTCTTATTCAACGATAAGGTTGTACTTAGCTCCACCCTCTCATGTCACTGCTGGATGCACAAAAAAAGATGGCGACGGCCAAAATGCCAAACTCGAGGCTTCAAAACAGCAGTCCACAATCAAATGGGTGACGTCACGATGACTTCGTACACTTCTTATATACAGTCTATTGTCTGTCCACCACTTTGGTCCAGACTGGACCTAGCGCATCCACAAAGTTGACATTAGTGGTTTTAAATATCTCCATAAGAATTCAATGGACTTCCATAATATAGATCCATGGTGCCCCCCGAGGATGGAGTGTAATCACTTTGCCAACGTTCAGGTCACTCCTGCAGCGAGGCAGATTGTAACCTGCAATTAACGTTCACCTTATGTACTTTAACCAAGATCTTTCCCTAACCTTGATCAAGTGTTTTAGTTGCCTAACCTTTACCATGTCCTCGACTGAAAACTGCTGTGAACAGCTCTTGAAGCAGGAGACACAAGTGGGGATAAAATCTAAATAAAAGTGTCCCAGACCACAATGAAGGACTGCCTAGTCAACTTTTTTAGTTTGCGTATAGTCCCAGACACATTTGGATACAGTTCATTTGTCTATGCCAAACAATTGGGACAAGGTTGTGAAGTCAGTACCTGAGGCAAGGTACTAAACAGCCACTGCCAGCTGTACGGCCAAGCATGTATTCTTTTCAGTTCTGCAGCGGTTGCACTTTCCAATTTGTCACTCTGAAGACATTCAAGAGGTATTCTGGTGACCGAAAACCGATCTAAAGCAACTGTAGACATATCAGGGTACAAAACATGTCCGAACAGGACCACAGTCACAAAACCAATGCGTTATTCCTTGACCATGAATCCGCAAAGGACACGGCCGTTCATCATCTCACCGCACACAATATCCATCATATTAATCCGGCCGAGTCATTTGATCTAATTATCTCTCAGCAAGTGAAAAACAAAATGTGCCAGAGGTGTGAGATTTCATTTGTTTCTGCACATCATACAGTGTGACATTGCCATTATAGAATGTCATTGTGAAACATAGATGTCAGCGCTATATGAGCCTTATTGTTGCAGAACTTTCCTGAACCTGATGGGATCCCAAGTGATCATTATGATTATTTGAATGCATGTTGGTTTAGATGATGCTGGTGGTAAATGCCATACAATGAAGGTATCCTAGTTTATAATCTGCCCGTTGATTGTTGGGCATCTATTTTATATTGTGAACAATTGTGTATTGAGTTTTGATCACAGAGAACTCTCGTCAGACAAAGAACATGGGAATGAAAAATAAAAAAAAGGACAATAGATGACCCAACCATAAAACCAAAAAGAAACAAGACTGGACAGACAGGAAGGTGGGTTGTGAAGAAGACTGCTTTCAGTGTCAGGGATAAACAACCAAAGAGTGTAAACAGATGGGGGAGGTAACTCCATATGTCTTTAAGGCAGTGCAGAGCCTCAAATAAGACTAGAAGTGCAGACCTGAGTGAAAAAGATGACAGAAATGAAAAATAATGCACGTATCTGCCCCATGATTCAGATCCGCTCCAAAATTGGGTTGAAAAAAATAAGAAGAGCACCAGCAAACAGTTTATTCAACCAACTATCAATCTACCAGGAGGGCATTTTACAAGAAGCTACTCATGAGGACACATTGTCACATTGGGCCACTGCCCACGGTAGTTTTATCTTCCATTGGGGGATCCAAGAGGGCAGTTATTGCAACATTTTTTTTTAAACATGGGGGCTTGGAAACCATTACATTACTTTTATCTATATTCACCAATTATCATTTTTATCATTATTTTATATTAAGAAGCTTTCATTACAGTACACATCAGATCAAATTGTTCATTTAATTTCAGTGCTGAAGGTGTGCTCATTTACACAAAAATTGCCTGTGATGGAATTGATAATTATTCATCATTAATTCAGTTAAAGGTTAAAACAGTAAAGTAGTAAAGTAAAGTCTGTTTCAAATTAAATTCCAAGGTGCTATTTTTACTAGTCTGATCGACTTCAACAAATATTCCAATTATTTTCATAATTTAGATACGAAATATTTATTTTTAATTTTGTTTTTTCACCTTTAGAAAATGTTAGATTTTTATGTTGTAAAATGTTTTATTTCCCCTAGTTGTGAACATTTCTCTTGTGCATAAAATGAGCCGTGTATTCAAAAAATAATAATTTAAGAAGCTTGTTGCAACTGCATTTGTACAGTAATATTACATTTCAACCATTCATTAGAGGTTCATGATTAAAAAACTGTCACTGCTAACAGAAACTAAGAAAAAAATATTAGTATCATTGAAAATGATTTTGCATTCAAAACAAGTTAAAGCATGAGCTTTTTTTCATCTCTTTGGAGACATGTAAGATTTTAAGCTTAAATACTAGAGGAGTACGAGTCTAAAAAACATCTCTAAAACAACTTGCTCGTCCCATAAACTCTTATGGATTGATGCATTCTCTGTAGAGTTGCACACTTCCCTCAAGGCCATGCAAAAAAAACTTGAAAATCTCTCCTGATCCGGTGTCTTTGTCAGAGTCGTGTTCATGTCGTGTTTGTGT
Source organism: Helicolenus hilgendorfi (assembly GCA_916700815.1). Taxonomy (NCBI): domain Eukaryota; kingdom Metazoa; phylum Chordata; class Actinopteri; order Perciformes; family Sebastidae; genus Helicolenus; species Helicolenus hilgendorfi. Next base: position 3,635 of record CAKALG010014621.1, read on the forward strand.
TATTTTTGCAGCTAAATGTTAAAGTTTAACGGGCCCTTTTGCCATCTCGCTTTACAGAACATGGTAAACTGTGAACAAAGGTACATCTGGAAAAAAAAGGGTGTTGTTGAGACGCGGCGTTAAAAATACTCCTGTGCCCTCCCTCAGCAGCAGTCAGATGGATGTATGGAGAGAAGAGACACAAGAAGAAGATGGAAGACCTGAAATAGCCTCCTGAAATAGCCTGAGGCATCCAGAGAAAGAGACCTGCCTCCGCCTGCTGTTAATTCCCCTCTGTCCTTGAATGTGTGTGTGGTCATGTGAGAGTGTATAGAAATAGATGTTTGTGTTTGTGTGTTTACTTTCAACCTCTTTCCCTAACCATTTTTTGCCTCCTTCCTCCTCCCCTCTGATTTGATTTAAATAAAAGCCACCCAGTTAAATTGAAGTGTCAGGGTGGAAATCCAAAAATGTTTTTTAAGTGAAACAGGATTTTTATGAGTAAACATTTCATTTCTGCGCACTCTTGCTCATGTTTATTCATTTACGGTGAGGCTATGAAGTAATGTTTCATTTTGGTTGCTTGCACTATTCATTAGCTGGTGTATCGCCCGAGGTGTAGCCGCTTATAATGGTTGTGGAGCTGGTGTTGGCAGCTATGTTATTGACAGAACCATATGGATTTCATTTCCTATTCATCACGCCAACGCCGGAGAAAAAGACCTACAAGAGCGTGTCTTTATGGTGGTGAGACAAAGTAGTGTTTGCATGGGAGTAAGTAAGAAAGAAATAGGGGGAAACAATGAGGGAGCAAATGTATTTGTGAGTGTGTGTGCTTTAGATCTCAATTCCATCCTATCTATTTTGGAGGGGATTGTTTTAGAAGCAGCACCATATGTGGATGCCATCATCACTCAAGATACCCAAGGTCTCAGGCGTGAGATGTTGCCATACATCAAGGTATTGCTGATCAATATTGATTGATCTGTGCAACTTCAGGGACTATCAGTACCCATCTCTGCCTCTCACACCGTTCTGTTTACGTAATTAATATGGAAGACGAGTAGTAACTCAGCCATAACTTTTTAACCTTGCAGAAGGCCCCAATAAATCACAAGCAGGGGGATTGGATGAATTAGGCCGGAGGGTTTGTTGCAGTTATGCTCAGAGCGACGTATCCTCATACAACGGTTTGTATGATATCTTACGGAAAAAAATTGTGCATTCTCCTACAAATGTCCAGCAATACGTGTAAATTTACGCACGTTACATGCACCCAGTCTTTTCAAAATCAACTTTCGTCTTCACAGGAAACAACTTGGTTAGGTTTAGGCAACAAAAATACTTAGCTAGGTTTAGGAAAAGATCGTGGTTTGGGTTATCCTTTTATCCTTCATTAGACTGATCCTTCTTTTGTTCTTATTCAGTCTGTTTTTTTTATTAGTTGGTCTCATTTACGTCAGTAATCTTTGGGTCCTGTTTTATATTTTTTTAGCTTACATTTGTTGTTGTTGTTGTTGTTGTTGTTGTTGTTGTTGTTGTTGTTGTTGTTGTTGTTGTTGTTGTTGTTGTTGTTGTTGTTGTTGTTGTTGTTGTTGTTGTGTGTCACTATGTTTTATCTATGTTTTTATGTACAAGCTGCTGCAAACCAATTGCCCCTAGAGGGATTAATAAAGTTGTTGGAATTGAATTGATGAGTCAACGTCTGGGTTAAAATAACTACGGAAGTGGCGCTACTTAAGTACGGAAGTTATGTGACAAATAAGTCAACGTCTAGGTTAAAAAAAACTACAGAGGTGACTTAACTTAAGTACAGAAGTTACGTGACAAATAAGTCAGTTTCACACGGAACACAAACAGCGGCCTCCTTTTTTGGCTTTTTTTCACCCACTCATCCACCCGACCTCCTCCCTACGTGGTGTTTGTCGCTCTTTATACTTCCTGGTTCATGATTATGTGGATTAAATATGTGTTGATTTCCTGGCATACTGTATATGCGAATTACACTGCATTATTTTTCTTAGATATAGCTAAAAATGGTGTGTGAGAACGGCCTGCTCTGAGCTGAGTGGGAGAAAGTATACGGTAGAGGAGCCACCTTTTCCCACATACAGTAGTTTGTTTTTTTGCACAGGTCACCCGAGGCCCTCTTAACATCAGTCTCTCTTCCACGTTTATTCAAAGAAATGAGTCTCTGCTGGGATTTGGTGTGTGAAGGAATGTGATGGAGGTTCTGTTTGGTTTGAGGTTTTGGCAAAGATTGTGATCTTTCTCCGGTGTGACCAAACTCTTAAAAAGGATAATAACAGTTATTTTCAAAAATATGCTTCTAGGTTTTGCCATCATGCCAAACAATTGTGATGCAAATTATGTCAGTTCTCTCAGTTTGCTGTTCTCCAACATAACCCAGCAACATCCAAACCATGTCCTCCTCAACACAATAACACTTACATAGACCTGCATGCATGGGATTCGTCTGAATAATCATATTGTGCTATTAAATTAATAATTTTAAAGCCCAACCAATTAAGTTATTTTAGCCATGGTAATAGCATGGCTGTATGGACGGCAGTGCTGTTGGTTTATGAATGGATGGCATTCCAATACGCCTCAGCTGTACTTTGTGTTTAGTGCTAATTAGCAAATGTTAGCAAGCTAACATGCTAAACTAAGATGATGAACATGGTGAACCTACTTAAAAATCAGCATGTTAACACTCGTTAACAATTGTGAGCATGTTAGTTGTTAGTTGACATTAGCATTTAGCTCAAAGCACAACTGTGCCTAAATACAGCCTCATGGAGCTGCTAGCATGGCTGTAGGCTCTACGCATAATTGTTTTCATATTAAATTCATAGATAAAAATAATTATGGTTGCAGATCTGTCACTCGCTACTGAGTCGGCTAACATGAACACAATGTCAGGCTACAGTACATGAATGAGATCTGATCGGGATTTAAATATGTGGTCGGATTTACCAGGCTGGAAGAGTCTAACGATATACGCTATTAAGTTGCATTATGGGAACTGTAGTATTCAGTTTTTTTTAGAAAATTAGGAAGTTTTGATATTTTGTTCTCTATTCGTTGAGTAGTGCATGAAGTGCACAACTAAGTTGCAGTACTATCCCTTTAAATCACCTTTAGGGATCACCTATTTTTGTTTTCTGTTGGACAGTAAGTTCCTCCTGCAAACTGAAAGTGACTCATCTATACAGAAACTTTAAAGTGACATAAATTCCGATCAAAATTAAGCTGCATGACAGAATGGGTTCTCTTGAATTTCCAATTAAATGCAAGATATTTAAATGTGGCTTGGTATGTGCTGGTGCGTTTCATCAGAGTCAAGTGATGAGATGTTATGTTCATGTTATCCTGGAGTCGGGATAGTAATTACCCATGATGTTCTTGTAGATTTTAATGCTGCTTAATGCACAGCATGTACGGCTGAGGGATATTAAATATGAATGGATTCTGTCTGATATAATTCTAACAACACCTGTTCAGCTGCTGAATCAGCTGTCATTACTTCTCTATGCATCTCAAACTAATCTCCATCAGATACACACCGCAGAGTGCTGCCGTCCTCCCTGCCTGCGTCATGTACTAACTGGGGAAGGGCCAGCACTCGGCCCGCTTTTAATCATTTTCTCCACTGAATATCGTACGTTTGTTTTTTTACTTGTTATGGAAATTTTTAATTGCAGAAACAGTACACATGTGGTAATTATTCCTCTTTGCGCGTGTTCAGAGGATAAACTGATGCATAATTGTTTACTTCATTTATGCCGTCGTGCCCACTGATAATTGAATCTGTTAGTAAAGTCTTATTTCATATTTCAAGGGTGGAAGAAGTAAATGACATTCTGCTGCTTGTTTTTTGGTGCTTGAACATTTTCAGTCAGCGTTTTTACTTTGGCACATTTTAGATGACATCTGTTTGACCGGCCCGATGCAAATGTTGTGGGCTGTGCAAAAGCATCTCATCGGGCGCTTCCTAATCATGTCTTACACCCACACCAAGCGTGTGCAAGCATGTGGAGAAGATGTTGACTGTGGCAATAAATAATCTATGATTGTAGTTGAGCTGACATCCACCCAGTAAATAAGTCAACTGGTGCTTAGGCATAACATATTCTAAAACCGTTGGACCAAATCATGCTGAACTTGTTAACACACTTTATGTGCCATTTTTTTTTTTTTTCTCAAAGAAGCTTGCTTCTCTCGGTTCTCTCATAATTTTTTTGCACTCCAAGATAAATGACATTGTAAATTTACACACTTATAATTTTACTTAGCCTATATATATATGAGCAAGCGGGAATGTCTACATGAATTGAATATTTTCATACTCTTTCTGTACTTATATGTAGGTATAAATTTGATTTTTACATACATACATACTTGCTTCATATTCTAATTACTGTACATTTATTAATGCATATAGGCCAAGTATATATTATTTTAAAAATAGCTATAGGCATATGATGCCAGCATACAGCCAGTGGGCAACCTCTGGATCTGAGAAGTAAAGCCAATGTGGAAGTGCCTTAAACTGAGATTCTCTCTAACAGCCAAAGTCCAAAACAGGCAAACTATGAAGCTTTGTATGAGTCTTTATTCAAGAACGTGGGCTTTCAATTTTAAAAATGGCATGATTCATTGATTTCACGTTCAGATCTTGTAATGCTTTCCCTCAAAACCCTGTCCTTGCACTCAAATAGCCCCTGCTTGCGCTTAGCTTTGCTTTGCTTTGCTTCTGCTCAAACTGTACGCATGCACTCAGATATATTCTTCTCCTCACACTCAAGCTGCTTCTTTGTGCACATGAAATGTCTGCTCTCAGATTTCTCCTATGTTGTTGGATTTTCTGTGCAATAATCTTGTCAAAATTCCCCAACCAATAGAATGGAAGGTGTAGTGTTGACCAATGAAATGATCCTTGCCTCGCTGTGTGGTGTCATTGCTTTACTAGAGCGTCCCTTACAGGAGCTTACTCTTTAACCGCGTTTATCCACTTCTGCCCTCCATGGCTTGATTACCTCCCTGCTTTCTTTATGACTTTTGGATTCAAAGGCTGTACTTTTTCCTTTTACTATAATAGCTACACCTGCGAGACGAGAGGAAAGAACAGTGATGTCGGTCAGTGTAGCAAGTTACAGTTAGTGGTACAGGTGGCTGGATATGCCAGTGAGAATTGGTTTATGGGGAGTGGCGCCAATCAGTGCAACATGAGCCGTTTTATGTGGTTTTTGACCGCAGCAGCATACTACTGCATTAGTCAACAGGAATACCACTGACAATCCTTTTGATTTTTTTAGTATTTATTTTGCTAGGGTTAAGTTGAAGCTATATTTGATCCCTTTTTATCATCCATCCCTCCATTTTCTGCTGCTTATGTGGTGGCAGTAGGCTAAGCAGGGTGCTCCAGACGTACCTCAGCAACATCAGCTCCTCCTGGGGGATCCCAAGGCGTTCCCAGGCCAACCAGCCAACCAACCAGCCAGATAGACTGATAGGTACTTGATGAGAAATCTAATCCCTCCAGCATGTTCTGGCTCTACAATTTGGACGTGCCCGGAAAACCTCCAAAGGAAGACGCCCAGGAGGCATCCCAATCAGATACCTGAACCACCTTGACTGGCTTCTTCTGATGCGAAGGAGCAGCGGCTCTACTCCAAGCTCCCTCAGGGAGTCTGAGCTCCTTATAACCTCTCTCTACAGGTGAACCCAGGAAGCTAATTTCCACCGCTTTGTATCCGTGATCTCATTCTTTCAGTCTGAGATCTAAAACAACATTTGTTTGCCTTTATTGTATCTTTGATTTTTTGTTATTATGACTAATTCGCAAAGCAACTCTTCTCCTCGTAGTCCTAAAGGTAGGACCAAAAATGTTTCACTCTGATGTATAAATGATGCATTACATACAGCACAGTACATCCCTTTCCATAGAGAAATTGGCATGAAGGAAGAGCTGGGCTGGGTATTATCTATTAATGCCAAGTCAAGACGAGGATAACATCAAAGAGAAATTGGATGACAAGCACACCAATGGAGCCCATTAGCGCGCAATACAGGTCAATATAATACATTTTTTATACAAACATCCTTTTTCTACAAGCAAAACTGTATTTACCTCCAACTGGTGCAACGTTCTAAACTTATTTCTCAAACTAGATCCAAATGGGACCAAGTTTAATCGGGCAATAAACGTAAAATCTTTTACATATGAAGTTTGGTGTAGGCGCAGGAGTATTAAGCAACTTTAACTGACTTAAAGTCAGAAAAGCAGGACAATAAAGAACAGCACAGAACAAGAAGAACTTCAACTTCTACAAGGCTATTTTTCCAGAAATCAATGTGAAACCCACTGGACTGTGCATTACCAGTTGGCTTATTTTACTTCAGTATGAAGTTCCCCTTGTTCAGTAGCTACCACAATGAACACAGCATTATTTGCATTTATGGATTTTCTCCTAGCTCTGTGTATCTGTGTGTCATGTTCTCGCTGGGGGTAAAACAACTCTCTATTCATAGTCTCGGTGTATCTTCACCAAAGTGCAAGGCGCTATGGAGGACATTTGCAGGAATTAAGGTTTTTTTCACGAGCCAGAATATGTGTCGGGCGATGATATAATGTGGTCGAGTAGATGCACAAAGAAAAAAGAAGATGGAAAGGGTTATATAGAATTTTAATTAACAGGTACTTAATATATATAGCAAAGAAGATCTGTAGGATCTCTTGGAGCTAATTGTTTGCGATCAATTATCTTCAATCACATAAAAGACGGTTGAAGGTGAGTCATGTAATCCTAAATTGTAATATTCTCTTCCTGCTGGTTAAGACAGGACATTTAAACACCTATGAATGATGCAGTATGTAAATTCCCCTTAGCTTGTTGTGCAGAATAATAGCAGGATTTGCATCAGCAAAAAAAAAAAAGACGTGACAACCCTCCCCAAAAAAAAAAAAAAAAGCACTAGAATAAGCAAATCAACATCCGTGCATTTGCCAGGAATCAATGCGGCACCCACTCGGCTGTCCACGAACCAATGAGCTTGTTGAGCTATAATATGAAGTTCCTTGTGTCCTGCAGCCACCCCAGCGCATCCAAAACACCATTTGCATTTATGGATTTTCTCCTAGCACCGTGTATCTGTGTGTCATGCTCTTGCTTGGGGGAAATGGGATCTCTATTCATAGTCTTTATCCATTTCATCTCCAGCACAGTCTTGACCGAGGGCCTTTGGAATCAGTCCCACTCACGCAGAAACGATTTACCATGGGCAGGCAGGACTGTCAGATACGGGCAGGGCACACGGCCGCCTGTTCATGACTTTGTGGCCACAAGTGATAATGGTAATGGTGGGGGGGGCTGGGGGTAATGCAATCCAATACAACACTACTAAAACTTCAGCCTCCGAATTTACCATAAAACTTAAATCAACCAGGTTAAAGGGGACCTATTATGCTTTTGTGCATTTCCCCTTTCCTTTAGTGTGTAGTATAGTGTATTTGCACATGTAAAATGTCTGCAAAGTTATAAAGCTTCTATATAGAGTTACTCTCCCCTACAGAAACACTGCTCCTGAACTGCCTCAAACACCTTGCTTGAAGTCCTGCCTTTTCTTCCGTAACGGTCTGGCAGTGTAATCAACGGTATCCAACGTATGGCAGCGATTAGTGGCTGCGATTAGCGCATGCATGTGAGCCGGACCGGCTATGTAAACAAAGCAGAAAAACTCGGATAACAACACACACAGAGGGCGAGTGACTTTATTCTCTGCTCAGGTAGACATTATTCCTTCAAATCTTCACATAACAAATAGTTGTTTGCTGCTATATTAATGCGCTGAATATTGTATAGAGCACCTTTAAGTACAATTTTTAGGAGGAGGAAGTACTTTTACTTTGATACTTTAAGATTATACTGATGATACTTCTGTACTTCTACATAAGTAGGATTTTGAATGCAGGACTTAATGTATTGGTACTTTAACTTAAGTAAACAATCTGAATACTTCTTTCATCCCATATGTAAGATAATGCTTTACTTTACTTGACGGGATAGGCCTCCAAAATAATGACTGATTGACATAATATGGAGGTAATGATTAGTTAGGTCTTCTGCAATTTCAATTGCAACTGCAATTCAGAGTTAATCAAGAACGATTCACAAAGAGCTCAGTGTGCAGACTCAGACATCTACAGCATCTAGCACTCTGTTCTCAAGTAGCTTTTAATTACCCAGACAGCCAAATATGAGTGAATCAACAGTGAAGCATTGTCAGTGGTAGAAGTATTGAATCCACATTGGTGCCTGACATTGAAACCAAATTGAAAGCGCTCGTTATGTTTAATGTTCAATATGTCACAGTTCAAAGACAAAATGAACTCAAGAGCACGACTCGGGAGGCAGATGCAAAATGAAAGCATCTTTACTTAGTAAAGAGATTCAAGGATAATATCCAGGTAGAAAAACAAAGTATCAAGGGGTCAGGCTGAGGCAAAATCTGTAATACAAAGCAGGGTCTACGGACTAACTATGAAGGCTTGAAAGCTAAGGCTTATAGGTACTTTATGATAATCACATCAAGTTTGGGGCAAAAAACGTGCAGGTTTTTGAATGCAGTATAAATGTGTTATTTTTGCTTATTCTAAACATGTGTATTTAAATATTTCTGCATACTGGGGTCCCTAAACAGTTTTAGAATTACATACATTTAGTATCACTGTAAAGCTGAGACTCTTGTGGATCCAATGAGCCCAACTGTATTCGTGTGTGATGATGTTAGTCCCCATAGTAGGAATTTCATTGCAATGAGACAATTTTTTAAAAACTTGACCTCACTGTATAAAATGACCTGTGGTGACCTCTAGGATATTCACAGTCTCATGAAACTTTACAAACACAAACTACACACCTAGCGCATTCAGAGGATGGATGGCTTTCCTAGCTAGATCGAAAATAATTGGGTTTCTGAGCAGTTTTTAGAAAGTGCTCGCCATCCAATCGCCGGAAAATGCAATTCTAGCAGAAATCTCCAAAGCTCAAAAGTTTTTGATATCAAATCACAACATGGCTTTTTCAAGGTCTTTGTGTCTTAATGTGGTATTTTGGAGGGATTATTTATAATTTTTATTGACTTTTTGAGTGGTAAAAAAATGATTAAATTTAGCACCAAATCTGTGTAACAAATGGTATCACCCAAAAAATTGATGCAACAACTTATGAGACATAATGGATTCAGGTTCCCAGTTTTCAGATAATGTACACCACTTCTATGTGACATCTACTGTTGACCTGCTATCTCCCCCTAAAGACCCAGTGTCCTCCCACTAAAAAAAGACAAAAATGGGTCTATTGTGGGTGTCAGAGGGTTAAAGAGCTCTCCGCCATACAATATTGTGAATCATTTATTTTGACCTAAAATCCATTTCACCAACCATCATTTAATAGTCAGGTGCAAGTTGTATGTAATGCTCCCAGCAGTCCCATAGCAAGTATCAGCACACAGCTTGAATCAGATATGTTAACAGGAACCCACAAAAAGTTTCTGTTTAACTGAAAAGATGACTTTAAAATGTTTTTGAGGTTATTCTGTTTCTCTCGAGGACTTGAAGTCAAACTCTAATACATTTTTTATGTTTTTTTGATAGACACACATCCATCTGTATCCCTTAGGTTAGCATACAAGTATAAAAGTATACTCTACTGTTTGCTTGCTCCCCTCCAGATCACTGTCAAATATTACAACTATATTATAATCAATAGGCCAATGTGCCAAGACAATAATGCAGCTATGAGTTGACCCAGCATTTTCCTTTTAGTTAAAAGATTAAACCTTGCCTCCTCCTCCACAGGCTGGTGAGAGTTGGTGAGAATGTTGGGCAGCTGAATATAACATTTTTTTTTTTTTTTTTTTGAATCGGCAAGGACTTGACTCTCCCCTCGCTTTGCCATTTCCCTCCAAAAATGACTTTTAGAAGTTTTCCTCATCACAAAAATTATTCAGTTTTCTTTATCATTGAAAACCAAACTAGTTTCACGCACCGAAGTGAGCGAGTACGTTATTTAAAAAAAATGTGTCCTGCACACCCCTTTACGTAAGCCCTAAACGGACGTGATTCAAATACTTTTTTAATACTGTTATCTCAAGATAACAACGTTTGTTTTTCTCGAACAAGATAATAAACCTGTTATCACGAGAAAACAAAAGGTTGTTTTCTTTTATAACTATAATGTTTGGGTCAAATAAGCCGATGGTAAATACCTTCAATCTGCCCAGATCGAGAGAACAGCATGGATGTATACATGTATACAGCATGATGGACTTGGTGAAGTTAGTGGAAGGATTTTGTGTCTGCATGTAGTCAAATTAGGGCTGTCAATCGATTCAAATATTTAATCGCGATTAATCGCGATTAATCGCATGATTGTGAAAAGTTAATCACAAATTAATTGAACATTTCTATCAGTTCAAAATGTACCTTAAAGGGAGATTTGTCAAATATTTAATACCCCTATCAACATGGGAGTGGGCAAATATGCTTGCTTTATGCAAATATATGTATATAGTTATTATTCAAAATCAATTAATAACACAAAACAATGACAAATATTGCCCAGAAACCCTCACAGGTACTGCATTTAGCATAACAAAATATGATCAATTCATAACATGGCAAACTGCAGCCCAACAGGTAACAACAGCTGTCAGTGTGTCAGTGTGCTGACTTGACTATGACTTGCCCCCAAACTGCATGTGATTATCATAAAGTGAGTAGTAGAAAGCTGAACCATAAACTGATTTGATAGAGGTTCGAAAGGAATCAAATTCAATAAGCAGACCCAATATTCCACATCAAATTAATCAATTACTTATATGAGATGTATTTTTCTCCAAAAGCAAAAATGTATGACATCATAAAGTTGGATTTATGTTAACAGAAATGACCACAAACAGTTAATTTGTCCATTTGTACATGTTAAAGTGTGGGATTTATCCTCTAATTATTATTACCGTCAATGTATACTTAGGTATTTTTATTTATTTTATTTTTATAATTTTTTTTATTTTGCTCTGTTGCTTGTTACTCCCAATACATTTATACAGAGAAAAAAAAGGATTAATAAATTGCTATAAAAATCCAACCCTAGCAACTCTTTGGGTTTTTTTTATGCCTAGTGTTGCCCCCAGAAAACAACATCCACAGCACTAAACTTCACATCAATAACATCTTCCTTCACAGGTACATCTGCAGTTTTCCAGCTAACACCCGCTTCGAGTCATATTTTCAGTGTTGAGAAGTTCGTTCACACATCCACTCGCCAAGGCAGCACATCAAAACCAGTAGCTGTCAAAGTAAAAACAAAAAAATGTATGATGGCTGAGTAAACAGACAGTTAGTTTATTGGAACAGTTTTTAGGCCAGAAATAAAGTGTTAAGATCGCTCAAGAAAGCAGTAAAATCCTTGAAAACACAGCCCAGATTAAGCTCACAGCTTTCACTCCAGAATTTCTAGCTTGTTAGAGTGCCTTTAAAATGACAGCAAGGGTCTAAGTGGTGGGATGCTTCGCTATCTGCTGTGCTTTCATACACTCCTGCAAAATGTAAACCTCTGAGGTAAATAGATGGACTTTCCAAAATATCAAAATATAGCACAGGTTTGTCTGTCAAGTCCTGACTGAAAGAACCCGCAAAGTGTTTGACTGGCACATGCAATGTGAACAGATGTGCCTTTTTAAGTGGAAAAGAATTATGGCTTGAGTTATTGATGCATCACACCCATTTTTTTTATTATTACTATTTTATCAGCCAATTGAATGGGCGCTATCAGCGGTTATCATCCTTATAGATATGGGTTAGAAGGTGCCTGCTACACCTACTAGTAGGTTCAGAAGGCCGTTATCATCTATTCACATGTTTGATCACTGATACAAATACAAGAAGACCGCCGACCTATAGTGACCGTAGTAATTCAAGTAATTAAAATTCAAAGAATGTGACGCCCGCGAGTGCCTATTCTCTCATCAAAACAAACCCGGAGTTGACAAAATTCCTATTGGACAGAAGAGCTAATATTACTGCCAAGAATGTGAAATATAGTGATATAGTGGTTTTAGTTGGCTAATATAGCTAACGTTAATCAACGTTAGGTTGTAGCTAATCAACGTTAGCTACAGCCTGTCAATCACGTTCAGTCTCGTGTGTGTTGCCTCACTGTTTGAACCAATGCTCGCTCGTGTCTACGTAGTGCGAGCATGAGCGCGAGCAACAGGACACTGACTGTCATTGACTTACCGGTGTAAGGTGTCACTGTTGAGCAATTTCTGATTCCTACATATAGCCCCTTTAAGTTTCACTTCCACAACATGGTAGGTGCCAGGGCCCGTCTGAAGCATTCGAATGGCAGTGATAACACCTGATAACCCCCATTGAGTCGGCTGATATCATTCAAAATGTGCGCGCATCACGTGATGTTTGAACTTGCCTTGAAGTGCAGATTCGGAAAGTGTGGAAAAAGGCTATAATTTCATGCAATTATCCGGCATAGGTGAGTGTCTCAGGCAGCATTAGGAGCTGTGGAAGAAAGTGTCCTCGACCAAATTGGTGTCAGGCATTAATTTGACCCTGCATCACACTTTACTCTAAAGTGCATTTGTGGCGAATTGCAGAGTGCAGCATTTGGAATCCACCGATAATTTGCTACCACCGGTGCTTTACTCTTTTGGGTTTTAAACCCTGCTCACATAAGGAAACTTGTCTGTGTATAAATTGTGTGTTGTGTGTGTGTGTGAGAGAGTGAGTGTTATAGAGAGAGGGGACGGGGTGGTTCTCGTCAATGCAAATCATTCCCCGCCTGCCATCTAGCTCCAGCTGGCGTGATGCTCTGGCATATTGGCAAGTGAGGCGGGCGGGTCGATAAGGATTTTAACCGCATCTTAAAATGGGTAATGGTGGCCTTTATGTGTGTCATTGTCACTTACCCAAAAGTCACGGCTCCTAAGCGCCACCATCCATCACCTGCCTGCCTGCCACATGCCTCTTTCTCCCTAACTGATTCACTTAGGCTCTGTTTGTTTGTTTGCTCTCAAAGTCACTTTCATTTATGATCTAGCTGGGTATGGGCTACAATTGCATGCCGGGCTGTTCCGCACGGAGATAGACAGAAAGGTTGTAGTTAGCTTGAAACTATGTGGAAGATACTTTTCACTTCTTTTCCTTCACCACATAAAGTTGAAGCATTGTTTTCTCCCTTTTTAAAAGCCTGCGGTGAATTTAAGTTTACGAGAAAGACCTCAACCAGAATGCTTCCCTAAATAACTTTACATGAAAAACTCATTTAACAGCTAGGGGAAATAAAGCAACATCTAATAATGAGTCACAGTCACTCGCTGAATTGCTGTGGCCATTTTTTTTCCCAGAGGTATTTTAGGATATTTAATGATCTGTGCTTTGGATAAACGAGGAGGTAGGTCTTAGTTAAAAACTGTAGGGAGAGGGCTTTGGAAATGAATTCCTGCTGTTGATTTTTGATTAAAAATAAGGCTGCTGTTTGGGTATTTTAGGTGAGGCACAGCGTGCACTGTCAATGCCATGGCTGACCTTGAAAAACTGAGTGTGACTCACCTCAATGAGAGCAATTTCAGCCACGCATATCTCTATATTTGCGCTGCCTAATGGTTTTGAGCTTCTGGAATGGCAATGGCTGGTAAACTCAGAAATGCAGCTTTTAATGTGGGAAATGGTGACGCATCTCAACAGTGAATTTCTCACCACACTGTGGTCCATTTATAGCCAACTTTTGTTCGATGTACGTAGGATTAATAGATCTTTTTACAGTACATTTCATTTCAAAACATTTTGTACATATAGGCCTACTTTATTTTGTGCCACTGTTAGTACTGGAGGCTGTTAAGTGTACATGTGTCTGTGTGTTAATATGGACTTTATAAGCTTTGCTATGTCACAGGCAGAGTTTGCGTTAGTTCAGGGAAACCCCCTAGAAATGCATCTCATATTATTCATAATAACGCAGAACTTATAATTTATTTTAATGATAAACAATGTCGACCTTGTTATTTCTTCATATTGACAGAATAAGAAACCAACAAGATAAGATAGAATTGTAGTCTTTTTATTTACTCTGTCCACACTGAATCCGTTAAATATGCACTTTTTGTTACGCTATGTGAACAAACCAAGTACCTATATGGACATGTACCTACATGCATCCCAATACATTAGACCTCACTGCATTGTTCATTCCCTCTAGATTTTTCTTTGTGAACCCCCAAAAGTTCAAACTGCACCTATGATGACAGTGCATCATCATCACTGTCAAGTGTTCTCGCCATTATGAAGTGTTGCTAACTAAACTGACACCTGCAATGGGACTGTTGTGGTGAAGGAAACATAATGTAAACACTGATTTGATTTGGTCGCAAATAACAGGATAGGCGTACTTTGAATTTGAGTTTACATGCAAGGCTGGAAAATGTGCATGATCTGTTAGCATTAGCGATTAGAATTTGCTATTTGCAGGCTATATGTGGGTAATGTATAGAGGGTAACCTCCAAAATGTGAAATCTGGCAAAAACCTTTGCGACTGCCTGACGATCTATCCTAACTTGAACTATTCAAGGTTAATGCCTAACCTCAATCATCTCGCAAGAGTTCGTATTCACAAACTGTGCCTTTAAACCTGCCGTCATGATTACTGGACTTTTGTGTTGTCACAAATCTACAATACATAGAACATTTAAACATAAATGAGTCCCAATTTATTTCCAGTTGCAGTGTATGTGAGTGACATCAACTGACAGAAAGTAAACATGGACCTAAACTGTTAACTAGCAACGCAATTCTTAGCGTACTAAATAGCATGTTAGTATGGAACTTTGGACGCAACCACAAACTGTGATGTCACTGATGAGGTCACAGTTTCTGTGACATGATCATTTATGATCTCACAGATGAAACCACTGATGATGTCACAGGAATGTTAGTTTAGTCTGAATGACAGAGATCATTGACTTCATCAAGGGAACTGTGATTACTACTATGTTAATGTTAATTAAAAAATCTAAAAACAGTAAAAAATACTACTTGACAAAAAACACTAAGGCAAATGAAAAGCATTACTACTTAATGCATTAATGCTTACCCTTAATGTTCATTAATAGTACTATGTGAATGCTAATTAAAATCTAATACTACTATGTGAATGTTAATTAAAAAAATTAAAATAATGTAAAATTTGCTACCTAGAAAAAAAGAGAAAATAAATAGCATTAATGCTAAATGCACCCTCCTAAATGCATTAATGCTAACACCGCATGTTTGATGGCGTTCCTAGACGGAGAACTCGTGAGTCCTCCGTCTGTGGACACCGGAGGCCAAAAACACTTGGTGTTTGTGACTGATGGGCGTAACGGGGGTTCTATAAGTAAACTTTCGACGACGTTCCGTGATGTCACTTATGATGTCACAGTTTATGTGACATCATTTATGACATCACAATGACAACATTCCACCATGTCACTGAGTTAGTTTAATCTGATTTTCAAAACTTTCTGGCAATTGTACTGTCCCATGTGTCTACTAATACTACTCTGTCAATCTCTGTGAGAAATCATTGACTTCATTGGAGGAACTATGACTACTACTATGTTGATGTTGATTTGAAAAACCTAAATACGATCAAATTTATTTAACTGTTCTGTGCATTAAAGGACCCATATTATAAAAAGTGAGATGTTCAGGTATTTTTTTTATTATAAAGCAGGTTTAAGTGCTATATATAAATAATATGAAAATAGCGAAATGCTCAATCCACAGAGCAATACACACAGCCCGTATTCACAAACTGTGCCTTTAAACGAGCCGTCATGATTACTGGACTTCTGTGTTGTCACAAATGTACAATACATAGAACATTTAAACGTAAATGAGTCCCAGTTTATTTCCAGTTGCAGTGTATGTGAGTGACATCAGCTGACAGAAAGTAAACATGGACCTACATGTAAACTGTTGCCTAGCAACACAATTCTGTTGCAGTTCCATTGAAATGCACTAAAATGGAGCGTTTAGACAGAGGGTGAATACAGGCATATTCAGGCAGACAGCATGAGGAAAATAAAGGTTTTTCTTAACATAACAGCATGTAAACGAACGTGACCTTTAAAAGAATGACGGGCACTGTCATTTCGATGCTTGGGCTACATGTTTAGTGGCATTGCCTAGCGTCTACGTCGGAAAATTCTCCTACGTCTGCAGACAGCGAAGGATTGTCAAAAAACACACAGGCTTTGTGCCAAATTGCATCTATGCACTACATACTTAATAGGTGTACAATAGTACAATAGGATGTTCAACATACTTTTGTGCGAATAAACAGTAGTATTTATCTTTTCAGACACACTGAGAAGTAATTTACGTCATTACTTCCCCCTTGCCGGTTGGAGACGGATCACCATGTTAGCCTGTGCCAGCCTCATGTGTTAAAATCGACGGTTTGTGAGATGCAAAGTCTGAATTCATTTAAAATATATATTAAACCGAGAAAAGTGAAATCTTATATTTACAGTTAAATTGCTGTGTTATTGATGTTACAGAGCTGTCTGTCGACATCTATTATGAACGTTGTCTTCACTACCGCATTGCATTGTGGGATATTTATGCCACCGTAATGTTCAGCTTTGCATACTGTAATATTTTACCGGAAATAGTATGCAATTACTAAAATATCTCACATACTGTTTTAGCGTACTAAATAGCATGTTAGTATGGAACTTTGGATGCAATCACAAACTGTGATGTCACTGATGAGGTCACAGTTTCTGTGACATGATCATTTATGATCTCACAGATGAAACCACTGATGATGTCACAGGAATGTTAGTTTAGTCTGAATGACAGAGATCATTGACTTCATCAAGGGAACTGTGATTACTACTATGTTAATGTTAATTAAAAAATCTAAAAACAGTAAAAAATACTACTTGACAAAAAACACTAAGGCAAATGAAAAGCATTACTACTTAATGCATTAATGCTTACCCTTAATGTTCATTAATACTACTGTGTGAATGCTAATGAAAATCTAATACTACTATGTAAATGTTAATTCAAAAAATCTAATGCTACTATGTGAATGTTAATTAAAAAAATCCAAATAATGTAAAATTTGCTACCTAGAAAAAAGAGAGAAATAAATAGCATTAATGCTAAATGCACCCTCCTAAATGCATTAATGCTAACCCCGCATGCTTGATGGCGTTCCTAGCATCTGCGTGGAGCAACCCTCTGTCTGCTGACAGACGGAGAACTCGTGAGTCCTCCGTCTGTGGACAGCGGAGACCAAAACACTTGGTGTTTGTGACTGATGGGCGTAACGGGGGTTCTATAAGTAAACTTTCGACGACGTTCCGTGATGTCACTTATGATGTCACAGTTTATGTGACATCATTTATGACATCACAATGACAACATTCCATCATGTCACTGATGATGTCACAGGAGAGTTAGTTTAATCTGATTGTCAAAACTTTCTGGCAATTGTACTGTCCCATGTGTCTACTAATACTACTCTGTCAATCTCTGTGAGAAATCATTGACTTCATTGGAGGAACTATGACTACTACTATGTTGATGTTGATTTGAAAAACCTAAATACGGTCAAATTTATTGAACTGTTCTGTGCATTAAAGGACCCATATTATAAAAAGTGAGATGTTCAGGTATTTTTTATTATAAAGCAGGTTTAAGTGCTATATATAAATAATATGAAAGTAGTGAAACGCTCAATCCGCAGAGAAATACACACAGCCCGTATTCACAAACTGT